>CBVK0100392057.1:0-11934 GCA_900067695.1 Picea abies | reverse complement strand
AATGCTTCTCGAATGATGCGAGATGAGTGATGGGGCTCAGAAGCTAGGATTTTGGTTTGATCGAAGAAAATTAGATGTTTGGATTTGTAGAGTGTTCAACAATAGCTGAATTAGAGATTCAGTTATGGGAGGTGTCAAGCATGTGTTCTTTGAGACAATATTTGAAGGACCGACCCTTTTGACCAATATAAGATTTACCACATGAGCAAGGAATTTGGTAGACTCCTTGGCCGAGCATGGATCAAAGTTATCTTTGGCAGTTCTAAAAAGGTTTTTGAGGGTTTTGTAGGGTTTAAAGAAGGTTTTAATATTCTTTTTAGCCATGATTTTAGATATATGGTCAGTGGTTCCCTTGATATAAGGAAGAGAAATTTGAGCTAGGGAGGGGAAATGGGGGGGAAGTTTTTCGAATTGGGATTCTGAGTTGAGAGAAAGGATTTGTTGATTTGAGGGAATCCTTTTTCTCAACTTGGAATCCCAATTCGAAAAACCTTCCCCCCATGTCCCCTCCCCTAGCTCAAATTTATCTTCCTTATATCAAGGGCACTACTAACCACATTTCTAAAATCCAGGCTAAAAAGATTATTAAAACCTTCTTTAAACCCTACAAAACCCTCAAATAACTTTTTAGAACTAACAAAGATAAATCTGATCCGATGCTCGGCCAAGGAGTCTACCAAATTCCCTACACCCATGGAAATTCTTATATTGGTCAAACGGGTCAGTCCTTCAAAGCTCATCTCAAAGAACACATGGTTGACACCTCCCATAACCGAATCTCCAAGTTAGTTATTGTTGAACACTCCTGCAAATCCAAACATCTAATTTTATTCGAACAAACCAAAATCCTATCTTCTTAGCCCCATCACTCATCTCGCATCATTTGATAAGTGTTGGAAATTGAGAAACATCCCAATAACTTCAATCAGGATGATGGCTACAAACTCAACCAATCCTAGAAACCTATTATTCATCGCCTATGTCGTCAAACCTAATCCACTATCCATGTCTCTTTTTCCCTCCTAAGTCTCTTAACCCTTTATGCTTTTTAATATTTTAAATTCTAAAATTGCTTGGTTCTTTTTAAAAAATTTAATTGTTAACATCAATGTCCTTGAGCCTAATTTATCATCTTCTCTTCTAACCCTTTCTGTAATTTCCTTTTCCATACTCGAATATTTCAACTAATATTTCATAACAATTTCTTTTTTGAGATTTGTAACTAATATTATTTTTAATATTTCTTAGCGTTTATTTTTCCCTCCTAAAATTGTTACTTCGTAATTTCATCTCTTCAATAAATTAATATTTATCTCAACGACTACTGACCAATTTATTTATATTTTTTCACTTACCTCTTCTCAATGACTAATTGATTTTTCATTTTTTCATTTATCTCTTCTCAACGATTCAATCTCAAATCTCCTTTAAAAGCTAAGGATCAACGCTTCTTTCTAACATCACCATTGGCTTTTGTCCTTGATGATGGGTGGAGTGTCCACTCGAAACATAGGACGTTTCAAAACTTTCGACAAAGGTTATATCTATAAATATCAATGAGCATCATGAAAAACTATGAAAACCTACACTCTCATATCCCTTTCCTGGGTTGGCAGAGCCTCCTAGTATCCCTCACGGCTACTCCTTTACTCCTCCTACAGTCTCCTATAGCCAGTTGCTCAACTTGGTCCTCCTAGAGCAAAGAAACCTGCTCAGAACAAGGGGAAAAAATAAACACTAAGGCCTTACGACCTCCTCCATGGCTAGACCTGCGGTCACCACACTTGGATTGAAATTTCCAAGCATCCACACACTTCTCTCCACAATGAATTGTCACAATGACCTTATGTCCTTTTATACAAGTCTAAGGGTCAACTTAGAAGCCCCTCCACAAGTCAACGTCAAATTAGGCTTTCTCTGTGGGTGTGAAGCCCCTACACAAACCCACAAAGCCCATCATCAAGCCCTTAAGCCCCCATCTCAAAATCCAAGAGGTTTTTCACCAAACCGAAAGTGTGATGTGGTTCCCATGATGATTCCCACATGCCCAACAACTAAGAAATGTGAGAATACCTTCCCAAAGCTACATAAATCAACATTTTTTTTTTTATAAAGGTTAAAAGGGATTTTAATTTAATATGACCTAGGAGGGAAGTACATGAGGTTGCAAAGGGGAGGGTACCATAAACTCCGCGACCCCCTCCCCTTTCCTAAAACATTAGAGTGCTCCCTTTTTAATCCATGGTATCCATGACCTCACCTAATCTTATAACCTCTTTCTAACCTTCACATATCGACCATATAATACGATTTCGAGTCCACTATATCGTCCATGTAATACGATTTTGAGCCCGCTATACTGACCATATGATACCATTTTGAGCTCGCTATGTCTATTATATAATAGGATTTTGAGCCCGTTGTATCGGCAATAATAGCCATAATATAAGATTTTCAACCTGCTACATTGAAGCATAGATACATAACATGGAAACTACATTGATTTATAAAGTGAATTTGTAAATGGTTTTAAAAAATGGTGTGCGCATGGGTATGAAAGCATAAAAGGATGGTATGAGGTGGAGGAGGGGGAATAGCCCATCCGACCCCCTTAGATATTATTTAAATACTTTTTATTTTCCTTAATCATTACAACATTACGTCCCTCATGACTTACATTTCAACATTTTTTTAAAGAAAAAAATTATGTACTAGCTTATTTATACAATCTCAAATCTGCTTAGATGGCTTACACATTGGCACCCAACATACATATTATCCATTGGCATGCCCGATACACCATGTGTTGGGGCACATTCACAAGCTTATCTTCTTTGAGAATTGATATATAGGCGAGACTTTGCTCCCAATCTTATTTTTGCCATAACTTTTGACATCGAGCCATGTGTTCCTTATACCATTGGAAATGTATTGTTGATACCTACAACTTCCCGGTTATAAGTTTCAAGAAATTTCTCACTTTTCATCCCATATTTTAAGTTTTCATATTCATATATTATCATCACTCCAAAAACTCAGTAACACAATATTGTAATGGGGATATTTGTGAAATCGTCATCAAAGGGATCAGAGACCAAAATTAGGGAAGTATATCTGAACTACTCACTCAACTTCCAATTAATTTCTTCATGTTTAAATACCTTTTAAATTATATTTTGAAGTTTTATATTGGAAACTCATGTATTTGGTGGTGAACGACAACCATGTACCAGTATTGAAAGAAGATCATACACAAGGGTCTGGATACATAGTTTGTAAAGGAGTGGATTACAGAGACACATATGCTCTACATTAAGATCAAGGGGATCTACCGGTACATAGCAACATCTCTGCAAATGTGGTCTGCAACAAATAATAAAATACAAACACAAGAGCAACCATCAACAAAAGAGAATCAAGCCCAAATAGCAAGAGATGAAGTACATATCTCATGATAGATGAATAGGTAAAAGGGAATAGAGGAAGAGAATAGATTAAAGGATAAAGATGAACGAAAGAGGAAAGAAGATGAAGTAACAACAACAACAATAGCTGAAGCAACAACAACAAAAGAAGAGAGAAGAAGAGGCAACCATAGTAAAGGTTGAATAGAGAAAGAAAGAATATGAAGCTACCGCTGAATGAGAAGCTCAAAAGAGAAAACATGAAGAAGAGATAAAGACAAAGGGAAGCATAAGATAAAAATTAAAATATGTATATTTCATCTTTTTTTTTCATAAATTAGGAAGAAACAAAATGTGGAAGGTGAATAGTTTGTAATTGTTTCTTGGGAATCCAAGAAGTCCCAAGGAACAATAACCAAACTCAATTATATAAGCCAAAGAGGACCCATTTCAAGGGTATTTTGGCTATAGGATCTTTCATGTACTATTGTTGAAACTTTAATGAGAAGAAGTCTGTTTGGCGAAGCTATTTTCTAGAGAACTCAGATTCTTTTGTGCACTTGTTGTGGACTATTCTTCTATCTTTACTCAACATTGGAGTTGTGTAAGAATGTATCACATTGTAGACTATTATCATGTGTATTTGTAGCATTCTTATTTATGTTCTTTAGGAAATATTTGTCTAAATTTGTGAGCATAGGACTGTAAATGATTGTTTAAACGCTAGACTATTATGGCTTTGCAATTATTTACCCATATTCTTGTCTCTACTCTATGTGAACTATTTCCCAGGCCATTGATAGGCACGTGTATGGTTCTGTTTTTGTTTTCTAGTTACCTTTAGTTTTGTTTAGATATTTGCATCTTAGATTAGTTTCATTTCATTATTTAGCCTAGAAATAATTGTTGGTGGATTGAGCTACAATCGGTAAACCACAAACTAGAAATGTCTGTCAAGCTAGAATTTGGATGTGTTCCCTATTCCGAATGGTGAGAGGTATGATTGGGACTTCTCACCAAGGTTAACCCTTGTTGTTGATCAAGGTCACACAAACCACATCAATAATGTCCTATTTTTTAATATTTGAATCTTCTATGGGTTTGGTAGTGAAAGGAGGGTATTTTAACACCTTTCCTAATTTGAGGTTGATCTCTTGAAGATCTATAGAATAATATCGATGTGTTACCTCATTATTGTACACATGTTGTACCTACCTATTGTTTGGATTAGGGTTTGGTTTTGCAAGCAACTATGGTTGTTTTGGAGGTCAAGGCATATTAACACTTGTGGAAGTATCATTTGGTTGAGGAGAAAGGGGCAATAATGCTTGTTTTTACTGGTTTGGAGGACTCCACCCTTGTGGAGGATTAGTACACTAAGGGTTTTTCATTGGAGGCTAGTTTTGAAAAGGTTGATAATGAGGGCGGATAGATTGACTTGGATATTGCCATTGGTTTTGCATGGACCAAGTGGATGGAGACAGATGATACCAAGGTTGAGAGGAAATTTGTGAATTAAAACCACCAATGTATTGAGTAGGAGTGTAGTTCACACCTTTCTAGAATGGCCTAGGTTCTCTTGATTTCCTTTGGTTGATGAAACATAGTGATTCTAAATTTTCTTCTTCTCCTTGATATGCATTTTTTAAGCCTAATAGAGAAAGGTAATTATTTGTAGGATGTGGATCTTCACATATTGCACAAACTTCTACAATATTAAGTTGAAATTCATTATGAGGATGCCTCTTGGTGCATTTGGGGAAAAAATGGCCAAATCCCTTCTACTTCTTCTTGATTTGCAAGGTATCCATGTGCATGGCTAGTGAATGCAAAATATCAATCTTCATATCTTCTAATAATCCTCCTATCTCATTTTCAGTGAGAATTGTAGGGAGAGAAGATTGTGGTGCCATTCCTTTACCATTTCTACCTTTCTGGTGGATCGAGAGTAAATTTTGAATATTTTCTTGATATGTACATAACCCATTTGGAACATATCTGCATTTGATAAGAGATTCAATGTCCCTAAGAATTCTTCTGTTACTCCTCTGAGCAAGACAAGTTTAAGTGAGTCTTCATCCAGAGTACAATTGTGGGCTCTTTTGTAGTTAAGTTGAAGCCTTTCCTCAAAGTCTTTTAGGGACTCATTTTCCCCTTGGGTCATTCAAAAGATTTCATCTCTTATGTCTCTTTCCTTTCAATAGTCCCTATACGTGTTTACTGAAAGTGTGCTTCATTTGATCCCAACTTGTAATTTTGTTACCTTCTAAGTTCAAGAACCATCTTACAATTGAGTCCTTTAAATTAGAAGGAAAGAGCTTGAGATTTTTCTCATCTGAGGTGTAGTCATAGGTCCTCCACACAACTACAAAATCAAATAATAAGGTATCAGGGTCTTCTAAAATGAGCTCATGAAAGTGAGGAAGGGTAGATGGATTAATGTTTTTCATTTTTGTTTCTCCATTGGTCTCTCGAATGGGATACTCAAGGACTTCTACTTGTTCTTATTCATCATACATTGTATGGTGAGATGAGGATTGTGCCTCCTCTGAGATGTTCTCAAAATCTCTTGCTTCATCCTATGAGAAATCCATAAAATTTATATTCCCTCGCAAAAAATGGATCACAGTCAACTTCTTGTTGTTCTCGATGACTAGGACTTGGTTATGTGGTGGAGGATTTAGGTAGGAATGTTCCTGATCTATCCCTAGGTTGAGGATTTTTCATGATCTATCCTGATGCATCAAAAAATTTGTTTTCAAAAAAAAATGAAAGAAATGATAAAAATGGTGTGTAGTCTTTAACACCTCCCTGACAACGGTGCCAAAAAGCGACAGTCCCTGGAATAATAGCAACAATGTTGCACTCCTGAGCTTATTACTTTAAATGTCAACCCGAGGTTTGTACAAACTTGATAGGTACCATGCACTATGTGTGCAGACCCCACACATGCATCTATCTACAGGGGGTGATTGTCTCAACTGAGGGCTACTTCAATTTCTCCAATAAAGGAGAGTGAAAACCAACAACTACTTAATAAATCATAAAGACAAAATCTGAAGTTTAAGTGCTAGGAAGACTGTAAATTAACTAAATGAAAAAGATTACAACATAATTCAAGAAACTAAACAACTCAATGAACATTCCCCACTTATCCAATAAATGGAAAGATGGGGTACATTATGTGAGGAACATAGTCTAAAGTTGCAAATCTAGATGAGATGATATGAGTTGTTGTATAGAAATCAAAAGACAAATATGTTAAGGAATCAAATTGCAACTATCTAAGTGTTGAAGCTAAACAAAACCTACTTAGTTATATTCTATTGCAGAAACTAAATTGAAGAAAAATCAAGCTAACCCTTACAAAGTGGAATCGAAGTAATTCATGGTCCAAAACACTCCTTATGATGTTTGCAGATGATTATAACTCAAATGAATAAAAACAAAAAATGATGCTATAGGAAATCCTATAGGCATACAAAATTTCTATAGAAGTTGTACAATAATTTTAGAAATTAATGCATGAAATGTATAATTCCATAGAGATCATGTGTTATAGATAAAATATGCTAAGTGGAGCTAAATGAAAAGTGTTCATGTCGTGCAAAGAATTAAACACCATGGCATGTTACTATAATAACACTACATGAAACAAACTAACTATGCATCATCTAATGCATACAGCATAAATATTGCAAATGATAGAATGAAAGTGATTAAAGATACAAACATGTCCTTAGAAAACCTTGGGTGGGCCCTACCCAAGGTTCCTTCAAGGAACCTAGAAACAACTAATAACAACCATCTAAATAATAAAACTTTGCCATTATCATATCATTTAAAAACGAGGTTACAAAATGGGACAGTCCCAAGTTCTAAGCACACCTCCAATAGCCTACAAATGATTACACAAAGTAACTAAATAACTCAAGGCTAATCCTTGAGTTCTTCTTATACTATAACCTTCAATCGGTTCGACCCTCCAATCACTCCTTGAGTGGAGGTTGTGATCCCCTATATCCCTAGAATTAAGGCCCTTGGTTCTAAGAACCAATTCCCTTTATAGATTTTGTCCCCTGGATTAGTAGTTCGCATAGATGAGCTGGATTAGGTGTCTTAAATGCCTTGTCATCTTTTGAAATAAGGTGGGGGGACAATATCCCTCTTTTTCCTCAAGTGCACTTGGAGTAGAATTCCTCATGTGGCTTGACCGGTTGGAGTTAGTCTTCCCTACACACACAATTATTATGAAATTAAGCACAATTAACCAAGCACAACTCATCTAATTAACCAAATTCAATTCATTCACCATTTAATTGCAAAAACCCATACTTTTATATTGATTATGGTCAAAAGTGAGTTTGTTAAGTATAAGGGTAGGTCAAAAAGTGTCATGGATGGGCCTCATGGTCTACAATGTATAGGACCACCAATGACTTCAAATTATTTTGAAATAATCCTTTCAAACAATAGCTAGTGAGTGAGTATGCGATCATTGTAGCTCCTTTTTATAGGTAAAACTCAACTCATAAACACACATAATCATGGAATGGTTCGCTATGTGTATTTATGAGGTAAAGAAGAAATAGTTATTCCAACAATGTTGCTACTACAACCTAGATTTCAATCTCAATCTCCCTGCCGGACACAAAGCCCATGGAGAAAAAAATGGTTAGATCAAATTAAAAATGATAGCTCATGGAATAAAAATATTCAAACACCATACATCCACAAAAATAGAGAGTTGGTGTCATAGTCCTACAAAATAATTGATGACAAAAAGGAAGATCCAATTGAACCCGCCATTTGGGGTTTGCTCCAAATCCATAGACAATTTCTTCTTCACCTCATTGTTTTTAATCTCATTTACTTCATTTACTCCTTATTTCCATCTCATATTTAAGCATTCATAGATTTTGAAAAATAAAAAATTCATATGCATGTGCATAGAATAAGTAACTGCAATAATAAACTTTCCTAACATTCACATATTTTGAAAAACAAAACGAAACATGCATATACATAGACTAAGAAATTGCAATATTAAACTTTCACATTCTCCCTCTCTCTTTATCTTTAATGGTTATTCCATTCCATTTGAACGATCACATTTTAAATTTTTAAACGATCGTCCACATCTCACTCCCTAAAGGAATCCTTCTAATCTTGTAGCAAACTTCCCTCTGGTTCTTAAACTTTCACATTCTCCCTCTCTCTTTATCTTTAATGGTTATTCCATTCCATTTGAACGATCACATTTTAAATTTTTAAACGATCGTCCACATCTCACTCCCTAAAGGAATCCTTCTAATCTTGTAGCAAACTTCCCTCTGGTTCTTGTAATCCGGTGATACAAAAAATTAAAGTTCTCATTGATATACAACTTGATCCTAAAGTTACCCATCTAATCTTGTAGCAAACCCCTAAAGACATAGTTCCACCATGCATAGGGCTTGGATCATGCTAGAACTATATTCATGTTTGACACTGTTTTTACGCCTTTTTCAAAATTGTGGTCAGAAAAAAAATATCTATTTGCTACAATATTAACTTACTCTAGAGAGAAACTCTCACGACCTCCTTCTACCCAACATGAAGGTCATTTGTTTCAAGAGTGTAAATGAAAAGAAATTTAAGGGAAACTATGATGTGTTATCATGCATGATTAAATTTTAGAAACTTGATGTGTCAAGTGGTATCAATTATATATGAAAATGCACATTAGCCCAACACCCTTCAAGGCCCTAGCTAATGACCAGGGATGGAATTTGATGACCAATATGTTCATTATGGATCATTTTAATTGTCAAACACAATAAAATGATTACATCAAGTATCATCAAAATGATAAAAAACAAAAAAAAATCAAAACTATTTGACAACAAAAATGTTCATTTTGGGTTATTTTAATCGTTAAATACAATCAATTAATTATTTATGTGTCATCAAAGTCATCACAAACCATCAAAATGTTTGAACTTGTATATAAACCCGTCAAAATAATAAGTGGAGATCATTTCCAAATTTAACCAACCATTGAACTTTTATGTAAACCCATCAAAATATCAAATTAAGATCATTTCCAAATTGAACCAACCTTGCTAAGGAACAACACCGCTCACTTTCACGTGTTTATTTATCATTTTTCAATTAATTTGGTTACAATTAATTAAGCCATGGAACATTGCAAACTTCATGGTAAAGAAATGAAGGTGATTGACAATTATTAAATACGATTTTAATATATTGAAAATTAAATGTTTATTAAATTGAGAAAGATATATTCACAGGTTCAAATCCAGAGGGGGGTAGGGTATGTATACCTTCATAGACTTTACCAGTCAAATCACTGGGCAGAGGGGGGTCCCTTGTCCTTTGGTGTGTTGGCTTGGTTGTGACCTTAAAAATAGATTATTATTATTATATTATTTATTTTCATCTTTATCTCGTATTTAAAAATAATTTGTTCTTTAATTAAAAAAAAGTCTTACTAACTCAAGGCTAAAGATCTATAACTTAAAGCTCTTAAATAAAATAATTAATAATTCAATTTTAAACTCTAATCAAAACTGCAATAACAAAATCACCAAATAATATATACCTAATTAAATGCAAGAATATAAGTTTATATTCATTTTAAAAGAAGGATGCGTCGAACATAAAAACAATTACATTCAACAAAATTCATGGATTGATCTAAAACTATACATATTTCTAGTATAATGATGGTGTATCTTAATGCCTTCTCCAAACAAGAGTTCAAGGTGTTTCTACCCGTAACTTACTTTACAAATTGACACAAAATATTTACAACTCGAAAGAACATTCAATCATTTAGGGGTGGACACTGCCTTGGGCTTCATGTCCCTCTCCTAAATGAGGGGGGCTTGGTTCCTCAATTTCCATGGGATCTTGATTATGGTAAATTGTTTCATCCTCCATTAAACCTACTTGTAATGAATTCCTAGAGCTGTGGTGGTTGATAGAGAGAGAGAGAGGTTCCAAACATTGAAATAAAACCAGAGAATGAATCATGTTACACTAAATTTCCAAAGAATCTATCCATTGATTATGGAGAAGGATAAGATTCATGATGTTTGCATTATGCATGGCGTTGGCCTATTCCAATTCTATGATTTTAGGGGAAATTAGCATTAGAAAAATACTATTTGCATGAGTGTCTTCTTCATGCCCGTGGAGGATTCTATGAACCTCTTTCAAATTTGAATTGCCCATGACTATTTTTAAAATGCATTTCACAATGAAATTGGAGTGGAAATCTCCAGACTAGACAAACCCCAAATGGAAATTCCTTTTTCCAATCTTTTGAAAAACTAAAAGGACCAAAAGAGATTTGTTTTAAATATTCCATAATAAATCATGAAAAATACAAGAACTAATAAGCACCAAGGAGATGGACCGAGGGACCAGGGATTGCATGGCCAAAACGATAGGATTTACTCGCATTAAAGACCAAATGCCACCTCCCAAGGACACCTTTGCACATTATCACTAAGATATATGTTGTTCTCACACTAGATTTCCTCACAAACCACCAAATATTGACCAAGTTCTCTCCCAGATATCCCATGCCTCGAATTTTAGGCCGAATCAAATAGAGAGAAAACCCACGTGAATCACATGGTCAACAATATCCCATATTTCAAGAGTGAATTCATTTGTATGCATTTGAATGCAGCGAAGCCAGTCGATCCAGGTGTGGAAGTTGCGGAGGCCAAATGTCATCCTTCTCAAAAACACTTCCATCTATTAATGTGTATTGAATGCTTATTGATAAAGGTGTCATTTAATGTTATCAGGGGATTGAGTTAAGGCTTAGAACTATTTTTTTTATTAAAGTACTAAGACCTAAGGACGAGGCCATCTTGGCCCAATGGTCTGCTTTACCATTCAACTCCTTTTTTATGATGTAAAATGAGATATTATTGAAATGGGAGAGGATTCCATAGATGCGAGAGATCAGTTTGTTCCTCCTTGGGCTAGTTTGATCCACCATTTCTTTAATAACCAACATAGAGTCTCCAAGATTTATCATGGTTCTAATATCTTCTTCCTTTGATATGATGATGCCCCACCACAATGAGTAAGCCTCAACAAGATTGTTTGAGACATTTCTAAGCCCTCAAGCATAGTAGACAACCTTGTTTTCTTCAAAATCATGGATAATCCCCCCCGCACCTTCCACCCATGGGTTTTTCTTAGAAGCTCATCAAAGACAAGCATGTAGGAATGCTACAGAGTCTTCCAAGCCAAAAATTATGTGGGATATTTCCTAATCATCCATTGTGGGATTGAAACCACTTTATTTTTGGTGAAGAAGATGCCAATTTGATCCAACTTGAATTGTGAGAGCCAAGCTTCCTCTAGATTTTCCAGCTCTTGATCTTAGGTTTTTATTCTCATGATTTGCATATGTTCAAAGAGAAAGGAAGTGGAATTTAGGGCATTTTGAGATCGATTGCACCTTTCATTATTCAAAATTATTTTGTTCCTGGCCAGCCACATT
>CBVK0100392047.1:0-10089 GCA_900067695.1 Picea abies | reverse complement strand
AACATTCATGGTGGATATTTGTAAGTGATCTTACATTCTTAATGCAATAAAGGAATATCGTTTGCTGGGGTTTTTCTCCCTGTACAGGGTTTCCCCAGGGTATATGTGTTGTTGATGTGCATGCTTATTCATCTACATAGTTTTTGCTATTCGATTATGATTTGGTATTGTTGAAATATACTAAGCTGGAATCAAAGTATTGAAGAAAATAAAAGAATTAATCCGCATAAGAAATCAAGCTCCTAATTTAACAAGAATCACCGAAATGTATGACGCATTGGAAAAAGAAATGACAGACACTGGAGTTAGGCAATGACTTAGGACGAGTCATGATGTTAGTGTTGAGGGATTTTTGGGAGCAAGCCCAGTTTTGAGGAAAAGCAACACGTGTAAGGCATATGTGCATGCAAGAAAAGTAGCACATGTAAGACAGACGTACATGCAGGAAAATAAACATGTGTAAGGCATACATGCATGCAGGAAAAGCAACATGTGCAAGACAGACGTGCATGCAGAAAAGGAAAGCATGTGAGGCCCGCATGCAAGAATACCTAGCCATGATAGGGTTAGGGTTTTGGTAAGAATCTGTAATGGATGGTAAGCCAAAAATATGTATAAGTAGGTACCTAGGAGGTCTAGGTCGGGGGTTCAAACATTGTTTAGAAGTTGTTGTTTCTTAATGCTCGGGTTTGATAAGAGAAGGAACAAAATGACTGTAAATCTGATCTTTTTTGTAAGATGTTGAGTTTAGAATGAGAAATAGGGTGTATATTAAGGGTTATATCATAGGCTAAGGAGCCTGGTATGATCTAGTCTACCTCATTGTAGATATCGACCCGTTGATGGAGAGTTATAATGCACACAGAGTTGTAGTTTTGGAAACACCATAATAAAATAACAAAGTAGCCAAATCTTTGTGGACGTAGCCCAGGAGGAGTGAACCATGATAGATCATGTGCTATTTGATTGATTATTGTGTATTTCCTTTATTATCAATGGTTAGATGCTAGACAAATGCATGAATGACTAGTTAGATCTGTTATTTTACATGCATGAATAAGAATGATAGGATATTCATTATAAGATGAATGTTAAAGTAACAAATGAAGATCACATAGTTTAATCCCATATCCCCACTCATTCCTAGGCTGCAAGCACCTTAGCATTACAACCACCCATAGAGCTATATCGGGTGAGACTACGCAGTGCACTCTGTGTACTGCTCTTCCTTTTGGTTTACCAGAGGGGCCAATAGTTATAAAGGGGTTTTGTTGGAAACCATGGTAGATTTGAACCTGGGTCACCCCAAGAAAGGTAGTAAGAATAGTTTAAGACAAACCATATAGGACCAAAAATGAGGGTATGAATATGCATGAAATAAAACTTCTTATGATCCAGCCACAAGTCATGTTCCCTCAGATCTTTGATATCATAGTTGATGATGGAAAAATCTTCTCTAGAAGTATTTCCTACCATGGAAGACAATGCGAGCACAACAAACAATAGAAGGAAGGATGATTGATGATTGCATACTAGTCTCAACACATGCTTGTGCCCTCACCTGATGCTTTCATACCAACATGAGCATGTGCCTGGGTCCTCACCACATGTTTTCTCTCAACAACATCAAAATAGGTCCTAAATACAATTGTCAACCTCCATAATAAGTTGATGATATAGAATTAGTGATTTAGATTTAAAATTAATATTTCATATTTAATATATGGATATTCCTATATCACAATATGTCCAGACCTTTATAGTTCAATGCATTGCCTATTTGTGGAAGGTTTTAAAATCGCAGAATTACAATCATTTTTAAATCCATAGAAATGTTTTTCTATAATTGGAGTATCTTTAGGATATTATCGCTACAATTTTGTTTCAAAGATTTTTTCAACCAATCCCTTGTAGTAGTAAGAAATCTTGTTATGACGAATCTTAGGATGGTTATCAAGAAGCATTTGTTATGGTATTTTTTTATTCTAGTTAGATTCATACAAATTTTAATGAAAATTAAATAATGGCATAAATGTCATGGTATTTTTTTATTCTGGTTAGATATAACTTTAAATGAAAGTTAAATAATGGGAAGAAATATAAAGACAACAACTAGTTCTTTTTTATATGATACATACAATTTTCAAGTGTAAATGTGTTAATACATTCCATCTTATATACCATTAGAAATAATCGAAACAATGTGTATTACATAGTGTGTAAAGTACCATTAACTGCAAAATAAAATTTTGTAGGATCTCAAAGATAAAAATAAAAAATAAAAAATCTAAATAACCCACGTGTATAATTGGGGGGGAAATACACACATTTACTTCAAATTGGTATCCATTCTTTCCCAAAGTGTTTTCCAAAATATTTCCAAGAACCTGCTATCTCAATCTGATATGATGGAGGTTAGTGACCCGAAGTGTACCTAGACATGGCTGAAGAATAGTTCAACTACTTATCGTCTAGAGATTGTCTTATTACATGGAATGATCACACATTTTGTTGAAGAGGTATACTAAAAAAAATAGGTATTCATGGTCTCTATGATTCATAGGAAAAACTCCAAAAAAATCCATGGATATGCTCTCCCAAGGTCTGCTTGGCATTGGCAATGGAATGTACAAGCCAAGTTTTCAGTTTCTTGGTTTTCTAGTTCTGCAAATAACATATCCTCTAACAAACGTTTCCACTTTCTCCTACATCTTCGGCCAATACACATACCATTCCAAATTTTTCATTGTCATTGTCCCACCAAAATTCCCCAAAAACCTGGAAGTATATGCTTCTCTCATCAAATGAACTCTTCTTTCCTGGGGTATGCATAGTTTATCTAGTTTATACAACAACCCATATTGTAGTTGGTATTCATTTCCTTCCATGAAAGTGACGAGCCTCTCCTTTAGCTTATTGTAGACTCCTATGAAATATTCATCTCCCTCATAATCTCCACTCATAAGTTCATGAGTGAAGGGCTCAAGCTACATTAACATTCCAATTGTTGCAATCTTCTTTAGTGGTGGTCGAGAGAGCATGTATTCAAGTCAATTCATGACTCATTTCTTGTAATTAATCAATAAATGAAATTTCTGCAAGAAACCTAACCATTTGTAATATCTCATATGCTTCATATTTCTCTGACTCTGTAGATACTAAAGGGGATGATGATCAATGTGTATGATAGTCTCTTTTCCCAAGAGGTAATGCTTACACTTCTTCATTGTTTGTACAATAGAAAAGTGATCCTTATCATACGTGGGGTATTCAATTACCACTCCATGAAACAAATCTGAATGGTAGCACGCATGCCTTCTTGCTTCCATGAGTACTACTTATAATACATATCCACCAGTATTAGTCTCTAGCTAAAAAGGTCGCTGCAAATTTGGCATGGAAAAGACTGGAGCATCACTGATTTTACTATTCAAGTCTTCAAATGATATTTGTTGTGTCTTACCATATGAAATTTTTATCCCTCAAGATGTTCCAGGAAATCAATGGAATGGTGTGAAAGCACCCCGGGGGCTAAGACTCAGGATGAGTCTTAAAGCCATGCATGCAAACAAGAAAAAATGTGTGAAATTGGGTAAGTTTTTCTCTTTCTCTTTCTAAAATCTCGACACTCAAACAGTCTAAGCTCATATATTAAAAAATCTTAGCTCCAAGAGGCATATTTCCACAAGTGTTTCAACTATTTATATTTAGAGGTGATTGGAGTGGTGAATTAGAATAAAAACAAGATAATAATATAAGGAACTACAAAGAATGAATCTTGTAGCTTATGGAAATAGAACAACATGTTGACAAATTAAGAATTCGATAGTTTTAACACATGCATACAAATCAATAAAACATTATTCAAACAATTATACATCTTCAAATATTCAAATGCACAAAGGTACCCTCTGCTTATAATTTAAAAATCTGAAGAAATGACAAGAAATCATCATTTGTTAAGAGGAAATCACTTATATGCCATAACTATACACCACACAGTAACATTGAATATGTTGCATAACATGTTGTTTAATATTTTATTAATGGGGAAATGATACAATAATCCATATGAGATGGGTGGATTTTACAATAACATGTACACGAAAAGAGGAAGAATTACAGAATGAAACATAATGCAAGGGATGAATCTATTGAAGCCTACTGCCATTACTATCTCTTTGTGCCTGAGGCTTGTGATAAAAACACTTTGGTTGTAAGAGCCTCTTAAATTCCCCAAAGTTCCAAACCTAAAAATTATATCCTTATCTTTCTTTATAGATGTTTTCATTTGTGAGAAACCCATTCATTTAATACAATACTGCTTCTTGAAACTGAATACAACTTGTCAGTTTCTTGATACCACCTCTGGTTTTCCAACTGATTTTACTTGGTAAAAATTGTTTTTACCACTAGATTTAACCTATTGATGTTGTTTTGGGGTGTGTTCTCTTTTTACAATTGATATTATTCCTAGATTAAGGTCCTTGTCTGGATGGAAGAACATTTATCCATTTCCTCTCATCCACCACTACTCCTCAATGCATAGCACCATTGATCAACTCTTTGAATATTTTTCCTCAAGAGTCAGTAGAGCATTGAGTCAATTGATTCAACTACAACATAGGGTATACTATCGAATATCCCTCTTCTCTAAAATTTAGGCCAATGATACGAAAGAAGAACATTCCTTCCTTCGTGAATTACAGAACACACTCTCTAGAATTTTGTAGCCATGATGGTTGATAGTTTTCTCCTGATAGGAGAGACTAAGCAGGCGGGTCATATTCTATGACACATGACATCTAAGTAACTCACCTTTATAGGATAAATTACTTGCATATTGGTTACTTATATTCTTTTGGATTTCTCTTATAAGGGATCAACACATGCTTATTGAGACAATTGATGGGATGAAGTGATTCACTGCACCTTGCGTGATATTATTAGATCTATGGATTTCCTAGGTGTGTGTGTGAAGGAAATGATTATTGTCCTCTATAAACTGCAAGTAATGGTATAATAATTAGTAGGGACAACCATGACATGAGGCCAAATGTCTTGTTGTATGGTTTCTTACCCATCAATTGATTTGGCACGTCATCATTATATCTTGCACTTGTTTGAAATATTCTTTCTTGTGCCCTTTTGGTGAACATACATAGCCCTTCCTATGGCTCAATTATTTTGAAATTTTAGAAGGAGGAATGAAATTTTGGATGATGTCGTGATGGCATCATCACTTCTCCATGAACATGTGTCATCTTCATATTGATCCACGCCAGCTCATATGTGGCTCTGGGTCAGTCTATGTGTTTCCATGCTCAATATGCCAATAAGAATTATCAATGGGGCCCTTCTATACAAGTGGAAATATTGGAATGGATCTTATGAGTTCCCTTTTGGTACACCATGCTATCTCTGATCCTTTCAGGTCTCCCTGATGGACTGTTGTGTTGGCTCTAGGTGGCGTTGAGTGTGTAGACATGTGTGTTCTTGGTAATGGGAGGATAGGTGGTTGGGAAAAACCAGAATACCATTTTCGTAACCAAACGATGGTAGTTTTGCCTTCCATTCTCTTGTCAGGAAATGCCATTCAATTTGCATTGCATGCCTCCTCAAACCATCATCGTACCCATTATGTTGGTTACATTTCATGCACCTTTATGATGCGAGATTGATCTCCCATTGTATATTGTCCTCGCTTGTAGTTGTCCGATTATCGAGCCCACATCTTCCCTAGTGCTTGGTTCTCAATATCTAGTCTTGTGATGAATCTTTAAGCCTCAAGAGTTCAAGTCCTTTTAGAGCACAATAGGCCCATGATTTCCTTATGATAAGCACCCAAGAACTAAATTTTTTTCCTTAGGCACCTAGGGCTTGATTTCTTCTACCATTCTCTTTAAGATGCCTCAAAATATGCTATCATTCTCAGTCTAGGGGATCGAGAATCTCTCTTTATATCACTATCCCATCCATCTTTGGCCTTATAAATTTGACCAACCAACATATTGGTGAAAAGAAAAAAAATGTGTACTAACATAAATCTCTTTCCGTTGGTGGTTACAACATGCAGTGGCACTCCTATTATGGAGAAGTTTACAATGAATTTCCTCAAATATTGAGTTTCTCCCATGAAACTCCTAACCTCTATCACATTGGTGGGAATATGCCATTGGGTGATGGAGGAAATATTCTATGGATCTACCCTCAACCGTCCTCCTCCAATCACATGTCCAAGATATATCAAGGATGTCTTTCCAAAATCACATTTATGCAAGTTGGAAATCAATTGAGTCTTCTTCAAGGTCTCTAGTACCCTTGTCACGTGTGAGAGGTGCTCTTTCCAAGTTTTACTAAATCTTAGTATGTCATCTAGATATACTATTGCAAAATAATCAATGAAGGAATGTATCATGCCATTCATTAGTCTCATAAACATTGTAGGTGCATTGAATAATCCAAAAGGCATTACTAACCACTCATACAAACCTTGTCTTGTTTTGAACATTGTCTTCCATATGCCTTTTTCTTTGATCCTCACTTGGTGGTAACCTAATTTGAGGTCCAACTTAGTGAATAATTTGGCTTGTTGCATTTGATCCAACAAGTCATCGGTCCTTGGAAAATGATATCTATTCTTGATGGCTATATTATTCAAGGCACGATAGTCAATGCACATTCTCCAACTTCCATATTTCTTTGGCACCATGATTATGGATGAATCACATGGTGATGTATTGGGTCTGATGACTCCCCGCTCTAACAATTGTTGTAACTTCTTCTTTACTTCATCTACTTCAATAAAATATTTCCTATACAACCCAATGTTAGGCAGTGGTGACTCCAACAACAACTAAATCTTGTGTTCAAACTCTCTCTTGTGTGGCAGTCCCTGAGACTCTTGAAACACATCCTTGTAGGATTCAATCAATTGGTGTAGTTGTTGACGCTACTCACCACTACATACTTCCAAGGATGCCTTCATAGCCAACTTGTTTCCTTCTCCTTGTTGCTTTCCTTTTCTAAGAAACAACAAGAAAAAATTCTTTGTATTGCAAATGATTATTCTCGCTTCATGAGAACTGATCAAAGAGAGCTTAGCTTTGTCTTGGTGTGCATTTATGGCATAAAATTTTCCATCCTTGACTAGCCTATATTGGTTTTCTCTCCTTCTGAAAATGGCATCCCTCACGTAAAAATATGGACTTCCCAAGATGACTCCACATATGTCAAGAGGAACCACATCTGCAACTACTTCATCAACAAAGTTATTATTGATGGAAAACGTAAATTTTCATTGCTTTCTCACTTTCAATTCCACATATTTCCTTTCCCATCGCAGGGGCTATGAATGCAGATGATATCGAGTCTCCAGCCCAAAATTTTCAACCAACTGTGTAGATATAAAGTTGGATTATGAATCGGGATCGAACAAACAATCCACCTTGCTTTGCTTCATGTGGATTTTAATGCAGAAAAGTTCAATCATTGCCTTCTCCTTCATGGGACTACAACTAACTAATGCTACCTCTTTATGAATATTAGTGTATTTAATCTTCCCTTCTGGGTCTAATGTGCTCTCCACCCGTTCCTCAACATTCATTGATATTAATGATTTTTTATTTTTTTTTTGAAAATATTTGGGACGCTTCTTAGGGTGTAATTTCCAACAATTCTCTTCTTTGTGTCCCTTTCGATTGCATCATTTACATTGTTATATGTGTTGATACTGAGAAGGGGGTGAATCAATATCAAGTACAATTTAAACTAACCACTCATACAAACCTTGTCTTGTTTTGAACATTGTCTTCCATATGTCTTCTCGTTTGATACTCACTTCTTGGTATCATGATTAGAGGTCTAGATTAGTAAATAATTTGGCTTGCTACAGTTGATCCAACAAGTAATCAATAATTGGAAAAGGATATCTATTCTTGATGGTGATCTGATTCAGGGCACATTAGTCAATGCACATTCTCCAACTTTCATCTTTCTTAGAACCATGATAATAGGTGAACCACATGGAGATGTATTGGGTTTTATGACTCCCTTCTCTAGAAACTATTGCAGTTTCTTCTTTACTTCATCTAATTCATTGACAGATTGCCTATACAAGCCATTTTTAGGCAATTCTGACTCCATAATCAACTGAATCTTGTGTTCAACTGCAGTTTCTTCTTTACTTCATCTAATTCATTGACAGATTGCCTATACAAGCCATTTTTAGGCAATTCTGACTCCATAATCAACTGAATCTTGTGTTCAACCTCTCTTTTGGGTGGTAGTCCCTGAGGCTCTTGAAACACTTATGTATAGGATTCAATTAGTCAATGTAGTTGTTGAAACTTCTCGCCACTACATCCTTCCAATCATTACCTCATCTCCAACTCACTTCCTTCACCTTGCTACTTTCCTTCTCTTAGGAACACCAAGACAAACTTCTTTGTACTTCCCATTATTCTTCATGCTCGATGAGCATTGATTAGAGAGAGCTTAGATTTGTGCTTGTGTGCATTTATGGCATAATATTTTACATCCTTGACTAGCCTATACTNNNGTGCATTTATGGCATAATATTTTACATCCTTGACTAGCCTATACTAGTTCACTCTCCTTCTAAAAATGGAATCCCTTACGTAAAAATATGGACTTCCTAAGGTGAATCCACATATATACGGAGGAACCACATTTGCAACTATTTCATGAGAAAGTTTTTGATTGATAGCAAACTTAAATTTGCATTGTTTTCTCACTTTCAATTCCACATATTTCCTTACCCAACCCAAGGGGTATGTGTGTAGATTATTTTTAGTCCCCAACCCAAGATTCTCCACCAATTACGTAGAGATCAATTTGGATTGTGAACCAGGATCGAACAAACAATCCATCTTTTTCTACTTCATGTGAATTTTAATGCAGAAAAGTTCAGTCATCACCTTCTCCTCTTTCTGACTGAAATCAACTATTGCTACTCTTTCTTAATATTGGTGAAATTAATCTTCCCTTCCAGTTCTGAGGATATATGCACTCATTCCTCAACATCCACCGATATCAATGCTTTCTTCTTTCTTTTCTAGAAATATCTGGGGTGCTTCTTAGGGTACGATTTCCAACAGTTCTCATTAGTGTGCCCATTTCTATTATATCCTTTACATTATTGGATGGAAGGTGTTTCTTCTTTTGTGGTTTCCACGACATTCTTCTCATTCCACTTCTTCTTTTTTTTCTTCTTTCTGTGATGCTCTTGTGGTTCTACTTGCTTGTGAGTAGTTTGTAGCTTATGTTTGTCTCCCTCAAGGAATTTTTCTTGAATATTGGCCTCATCAATAGTATTTTGTGTAAATAACACATGTTGTCTATCAATATGGGGTAAAAATTCCCCCAAATATTTGATTAAAATTTCTATAATTTTGAGAGAGACTCCCATATGAATTTCTATCTTTCTGAACTCTATCGTGAACTCCTGCACTGATTTTCCTTCTCTCTAACTGAAGTAATTCCACACTATTTGTTGGTGTTTCTCATCACTTCCTCCTATTCTATTGGATAAATTTGAGATTTTGTCATGTCCTTTAACACATCTCAATTAGTCACAGGTGGTTCATTTCCTAGTGCTATGCTTACTTCATCACTCTCCCACCATGTCAAAGAATGGAATTCAAGCTTCAATCGAGAAAAATAAATATTTTGTTTTCCAGTTACTTCATGCATGTTGGAGTATACTTCCATTTGTTGTAGCTGTTGGTGAAAGTTTAATCAGACCAGGTTCTTTCTCAGGTTACCAACAAAAGGTACTGTGTAGTCTAGAGCGCTGGCATTTTCATCTCCTCCAAAGAGAAAAAGTCTCACCTGAAGCACTGCCGAGACAGATAGATAGGGAAGGATAGGGAAAAGACTTAAGAGGATCCATAGAGCCTTCAGGACTCATTCCTGATCTTGTGCAAGAGACATAAATAGATCTAAACCATATATGTGCAAGAATCAAACCTACTTACATTAAGAAAAAGCATCTAAACATAGAACCATCGAGTAGAACTTATAACCCAGAAAGAAGAACTGTAATGCATAAGGAAAACACACAAAGAC
>CBVK0100392045.1:0-12085 GCA_900067695.1 Picea abies | reverse complement strand
CTCAGTCAAAACTTGTGCAATTCCTTATCCAAAAATGAAGGGCCCAACAAGCTCCGACCACAATCCTTTACTCACCCTCGAGTCAAGTGCTTGGTTCTTTCGTATATTCTAGGAGCATCTGTTGTTTTCCCTTGTCCTCATTTTATTCTTCCTTGGGCTCTTATGTTTTTTCTCTCTTCTTTTACCTCTTCAAATGAAGGGCCTAACTCTGGTACCAACTCTAAGGCTTGTTGTTCCACTCCTTAAAAGTTTCCCACTTTATCCTACCATTTCCTGGCGAGGAGTGATGCATTGCATCGAGAGATGATTCCCATCCAGTCGCTGAATGGGGACGTGGCTGATTTAAAACCTTTCCGTTTGACGGTGGGTATCCTAGTGCAAAATCAGATGGCATCTTTTCATAATGTGGATTTATGGCTTAACTGACCTCATATGTGGTACCGAATGGAAATAAAGGTTGTGACTAGACTAGGTTTTTGCGGCACATGGACTTAGATCATATTCTGATTCATCCTCCCTCCAACCATAAAGGTTGTCCCTGTCATATTAATGACTATCATTAATGGATTATTTTATTCTTCGGATCCTGCACTGTTGATTCATTAGTTCTGTATCAATCACTACTTAAACAGAAAATGAACTATGTGTCATGGCGCAACATTGCGCACATCGACTTTATTAACTGACTTTACAAAAAATTCAGAAAAATCAAATCTAACTAATGTACAAGATCCTTTGGACTAGAGAGACAGTCCCTCTTTATTATTTTGAGACAGGTAGGGATTCAGGCGAGCGCCATTCACCCATCCTGGTCGCAGCACACCATCTAGCTGTGTGAGTCTTACTACTCCTAAGGGTTAGATCTTTGCAATTATGAATGGTCCCAACCAGTGCATGTGCAGCTTTTCAGGATTCTTCTGGTATTGACTATCATAGAGTAGCACCTTGTCTCCTTGCGTAAATACCTTAGTATTAAATGTGGAATTTCAGTGGTCTGATAAGTGTGATGTTTCATTTGCAGAGCTTAAAAGGTTAATTTCAACAACACTGGTGCTGATAGAACCAAACTGGAAGTTACCATTTCACATCTCTTTAGATGCATTGGATGTCGCTATAGGCATCGTCCTTGGACAGGAAGAAGACAAGAAGCCTTATGCTATTTACTTTATTAGCAAAAATCTTACCCCTGCTAAATTAAATTACACAGTAATAGAAAAAGAATTTTTAGTTGTTATACATGCTATTAATAAATTTCGACACTACATAATAGGATATCTAGTGTTTTTGTATACTGATCACTCTGCCATTAGATATTTAGCCAACAAACCAATTACTAATGAACGGGTTACTCGGTGGTTGTTTCTATTGTAGGAATTCAACATCACCATTAAGGATCGGTTGGGAAGAGAAAATCTTGTTGCATATTTTTTGTCTCGTATTCCAAGGACAAATAACTCTTTTATAGCTAAAGACCAATTTCTAGACGAACATTTTTTCATTGTAACTATTAAGATGCCTTGGTACGGTGATGTGGATAATTATTTGGTAGTTGGGAAATTTTTAGCACACCTTTCATCAAGAGAAAGGAAATTAATTGTTCAACATAGTGCATGGTTCACCTGGATTGGTGGATATATTTCCCACACAGGGTCTGATCTTTAGATCCGAAGATGTATCAAAGAGGATGAAATTCATGATGTCTTGAAGGTGTGTCATGATGAGCCTTGTGGTGGACACTTTATAGACCACAGGACTGGGCATAAGGTTTTACAGATGGGTTATTATTGGTCCTCGATATTTAAAGATGCAAAGAAGTATGTCCAAGCCTGTGATAGCTATCATAGGATGGGCCAACTAGGCCAGGTTGATGAAATACCCCTACAAACACAAGCGGTGGTGGAACCTTTCGAGAGATGGGCATTGAATTTTGTTGGCCCCTTTAACCCAAAATCAAACCAAAAATCTTATATACTAGTTGCAACAAACTATATGACCAAGTGGGTAGAAGCAGTAGCCTTTCCAAACGCAACTGAGGAAGTTGTCATTAAATTTATTTTTGAACTATTTGTATGCTATGGATTACCCAAGGAATTAATCACAAACGGAGGGTCGAATTTATAGCACATAAAATCTCGGCCACTTTGCACAATTATCACATTAAACATAGGGTTACATCCCCATACCACCCCTAGGAAAATGGAAAACTAGAAAGTACCAATAAAGTCTTGGAGGCAATCTTGACAAAAACAGTCTCAACAAACCGTCGAAATTGGGCAGCCGAGCTTCCAAATTCCTTATGGGCCTATTGGCCCAGGTTTGATCAGACCAGGGTCCTTCTCAGGTTACCAACAAAAGGTAACGAGTAGTCTAGAGCACTGGAATTTTCATCTCCTCTGAAGAGAATAAGTCTCTCCCGAAGCATTATTGAGACAAATAGATAGGGAAGGGAAATGAAAAGACTTAGGAGGATTTATAGATCCTTCAAGATTCATCATGATCTTGCACAAGACATCTAACTATCAAACAGATCTGAACTCATGTGTGCCAGAACTGAACCGACTGATGTTGCGAACAAGCATTTAAACACAAAGCCATCATGTGGAACTTATAAGCCATAAAGAAGTACTATAATGTATAAGTAAAACATAGAAAGACATAGCATATTTTGAAAATTTACGTCCTTCTTCATATTATCTTCAAATCTTTCTTCATTTACAAACTCAGAGACACACAATAGTTCTCTGTTACAGACTCCTGGCTTTGGACTCATGTCGTAGAGCTCTAACTTCCAAAATGGTGTACATATTACATTACAGACTAAGAAATTAATAGTAAGGGAAATTCGAACTGAACACAATCACAATTTAGCCGAACAATCACCACCAACAACAACAACAAATAGAGAACAACCCGAACCCAAACCCCTTTACAATCATATACATATCCTATATATAAACTGAGTAGGGTCTTTTGGCTTTGGGCTCGCATGCTTTCTTGTTATTTTTCAGAGATTTTGCCTTGCTGGCGTTCTGCTGTCCTTTTCTGCAATCGATTTCTGTTACTTTTCCTTGCTCTACTATCTAGCTTCTTCTATAGCTTGCCCAACTCGTGATAAACCAAAACTGGGACTATATTCCTTCTTGCACGAGTGGAGTCCACTTGAACATTGCGAACACCACCAACAGGTAGTTGTATGTGAAGGTACCTCCCTTCTCCTGGGCTTCCTCGCAAGCCACGAGTAGTTCCTCCAACAGGTAACTACACCAGTTGAATACAACGGCATTGGCGCAGAAGTCGACCACTTACAATGCATCCTGGGTGCATTCTCCCTTGTATTATGACCTCATAAACTTGTTGGCTATGATGTAACAACTAGTCCTGACTGTCGTTGGTAGTATGGGGTGAATTTTGGTTGTATGATCCCCCTCTGCTTATGGAACCTTTCATAGAGGCCGGGCTCCCCTTTATTTTTTCCATGCTTGCTAGGAATCTGGAATCTCTTTGACACATCCTCAACTTTGAGGGACAACCCAGTGAGCTGATGTATGTCCTCGGCGTGGATTGAATACCGCTTATCCAACCAAGACTTCTGTTGTGCACCCTACTGATCAGGAACTTAGTGCACCACGAAACTTCACCATTGGTACTAAACACTCGTAAGTATTTGAGGTTCATAATGGTTGAGTTGAATATATTGATGAATTCATGCTTGGGCATGAACTGCATGCCTCTAACTCATCTGGAGTGATAGTCAAGAATATCTCT
Organism: Picea abies; assembly: GCA_900067695.1. Taxonomy (NCBI): domain Eukaryota; kingdom Viridiplantae; phylum Streptophyta; class Pinopsida; order Pinales; family Pinaceae; genus Picea; species Picea abies. The sequence continues at coordinate 8,320 of CBVK0100392045.1, read as the reverse complement.
ATGTTCATCTAGGGGAAGAAGACTTGATCTGTTAAGTCGAGGTCAAGTAGCTTGACCTTCTCTACCTTCCCCTGTAGATCACCTACGACCTTGACTCGTGGGTCACAGGGCTTGTCTGGTACTCCATCTTTGGACATGGTGCTTCAGCTTCCTATAGCTCTTAGCATTGTGGTCTCTAAATTATCAACAAATTCTGCGGTGAACTAAGGATTAGGGATCATAGCTACGGATTTCATGAATGCACAAGCTTGCTCTCTCTACAGAGTTCAGAAATTGCTAAATTCTTTGAAAACAATGTGTTCTACGACGAGTTCTCAGAGCCTTATACTCGGGCTTAGCTGGCGAGTTCAACAATAAATGTTGTTCATCATGACCCTATGGACACAACTTGTATCTGAGTTGTCCGATGGGATGGTTAAAGGGGTAAATCCTATTGGGTTATTCTGGCATTTACTGTGCAAGTTGGACAGGGACATGGCCGATTTCATACCTTTCCGTTTAACAGGTGGGAATCCTGATGTGAATACCGATGGCATATTCAGTTAACACGGATTTATATCTTAACTTATTTTAGACGGGGTATCACAATGGCAATAATGATCGTGACTTGACTGGGTTCGTGTGGCACATGGACTCAGATTTCATTCAAATTCATTCTCCCTCCAACCACAAAGGGGTCCCCATCATATTAATGACTACCATTAATGAGTTCTTGCCTTCTTTGATCCTACGCTGCTGAGTAAGCAGTTTTGCATCGAACAACACTTAAACAGAAAAATGAACTACGTGTCATGGCGCAACACTATGTACATCGACTTTATTAACTGAATTTAGAAAAATTGCAGAAAAATCAAATCTAACTATTATACATTCTCCTTCGGACTAGAGCGATAATACTTTTAGCTCAGTTCTAAGACAAATATGGTTTCAGGTGAGCGCCATTCACCCATCCCGGCCACAACATACCAACCAGTTGTGCAAGTCTGACTGCTCCTGAGGGTTGGATCTTCACAACTATAAATGGTCCCAACCAATGCATGCACAACTTCCCAAGGTACTTCTGGTACCGACTATTAGAAAGTAGAACCTTGTCTCCTTGCACAAACAATTTAGTTTTAATGTGCCTGTCATGCCAAGATTTTTTCCTTTCTTTTTCAACCGACTGATGGAAGTCTGCTAAAAACATGGTCTCCTCGAGTTCTTGTAACTCCATAAGTCTCTGTGCAACTGATTCCTCCTTGGACATATGTGTGATCTATGCAATGTATAAACTGGTAGTGATGAATTCTGTAGGCACCACTGCCTCTTTTCCATAAACTAGCTGGAACGACATATACCTATGGAGTTTCTTTGTGGTTTTCCTGTAAGCCCATAGTACTGTTGGAACTCTATCATCCCAATCTTCCCGATTTGTGCAACAGACCTTTGTTAACCCTCTCTCCATAATCGTGTTGAATGATTCTACTGTTCCATTGGCTTGCGGGTGGTAGGGGATCCTTTTGTGATGTTGGATCAGGAACTCTGTTGTAACCTTTTCTATAGTGTTACTAATGAAATGAGCTCCCTGATCATTGGTTAGGATCCTAGGACATCCAAATCGAGTGATAATATTCTAAAAAATGAACCTAGCAGTAGTATCGGTTGAGCAGTCTTGAACAACTGTTGCCTCATCCCAACGTGTAAGGTAGTCATTTGCGGTAATGATGTACCTAGCCTTTATATGCTTAGTTGTGGGGTTGATCGATCTAATGAAGTCAACTTCCCACTTCTCAAATGCCTATAGAGCTCGAACTGGTTGAAGTGGTAATCATCTCACCATGACGTCTTGTCCACTCTTTGACAAACATCACATGATCTAGCATATATCTTTGCATGCTTGAAGAGTGTTTCCCACCAAAGTCCATATTGGAGAATTTTATGCACAGTGGCCTTTCCCCCTACATGACCTCCCACAACTTTGTTGTGGCATTCCCATAGTATATCCTGTCTTTCATTATCCAAGACACATCTTCTGAGGATGTTATCTAGTCCCAATTTATACAACTATCCTTCGATCAACCGGTAATTCGCTGCTCTAAAAACCATATGGAATTTTTGTGTTGCGGAATATGTTTCTGAGAAGTCTCCTGTACTTATGAAGACTTCTATGTCCTCCAGGTACTTTGGTATGGCCTAAACCGGGAACAAATCTGCATCTGGGAGCTGATCATCAATTACTCTGCCACTTTCCCCTGACTCTAATCTAGACAATTGATCAAGTCCTATGTTGCATATTCTATGCTTATAACTACTTCAAATGAGAATTCCTGAAATACTAGAAACCATCTACAAATTCTCCCTTCCAAAACAGGTTTGTTAACTAGATATTTCAATGCAGAGTGATCAGTAAAGAACTTGAAATGAGAACCTAACAAATAATGTCTAAATTTCTGTAAAGCATAAATCATGGCTATGCCCTCCCTTTCTATCATTTTGTAGTTGTGCTCTTCTTTCAACAACTTTCGACTTGCAAAATAGATAGGGTGATCCATAGCTCCATCCCCAGGTTACGTTAAGATGGCTCCTAAGGAAATTACTGAAGCATCTACATGGACGTGAAATTCATTCTCCCAGTTTGGAAATATCAAAATCGGTGCTATGATGAGTTTATCCTTGAGTGTCTCAAATGATTTATCATATTCTTGAGTCCAATGAAATGGTTCACCCTTTTTTAGTAGGTTTTCCAGAGGTGCAGTAATGTTGGTATATCTTCGAACGAACTTGCAATAGTAACCTGTGTGTCCCAGTGTGGAGTGAAACTGTTTAGCACTCATAGGTGGTAGCATTTTCATAATGACCTCAACTTTGGTTGGGTCTACCAATACTCCTTCTCGACAGACTATGTGGCCCAACAAATTCCCATGTGGTACACAAAAGATACCCTTTCTGAGATTCAATGAGATTTGCAACTCTCTACATCTGTCAAACATTAGTTGCAACAATGCTACATGTTCCTTGAGTAGGCTATATATTGTCCAATCATCCATATAGAATTCTATAAATTTGTGAATTAAATCTCTAAAAGATTCTATCACAATTCTTGAAAAAACTCCAGGGGCATTCTTTAAGCTAAATGGCATCACATTGTATGTGAAGGATCCCCATTCTGTTATGAAAGTGGACATTGTATGTGAAGGATCCCCATTCTGTTATGAAAGTGGTTTTCTTTTTTTCCTCTTCAACGATCCTAACTTGGTGGTACCCTGAAAATATATCCGTGAATGAGTATGTTTTTTTCCCCGCAACCTGTTCTAGAAACTCATCTATAAAGGGTGTTGGGAAAGGGTCATGCACCTAGGAAAAGTTGATAATTTTCTAGTCTACACAGAATCTAATATCCTCAGTGTCTTTCTTTCTTTGAATAACTATTGGGCTAACCCACTCTACTTATTCTACTGCAAAAATGAGACTTGCTTCCAACATCTTGTTTATCTCCTTCTTAACCTTCTCTTTTACTCTAGTTCTTAACCTTCTCTTTTACTCTAGGGTTAAGACGATATGGTCTATGTCTAACAGGCTTGGATCCTGGTTTCAATTCAATCTTCATTTCTTCCATAACTCCTTTGATTCCATTTAACTCTGAAAAAGTATTTGGGAACAAATCCTCATATTCCCGTAGAAAAATTTGTATTTCTTAACTAGTTTTCTCATCTCAGTAGTCTCCCACCATAGCTATCTTGGGTTGCTCTATGGTCCCTATATTGATTTTACGCAATTTTAATGGGTGATTGTAGGAACTATCAGTCTGTCTAGGTATGGTGTTTTGAATTTTTCTTCTCGCCTCTGTCTCTTTGATGGCTAGGTTCCTCAATTCCATTAAGTCATCTAGGCTTTCTGAATCTCTTCTAATATGGTAGCATTCTATAGGTTTCTCAATTGAGTGCAAGTGGATATTAGTCTGTAGTTCTTGGTTATGTTTGGCACATACCACTAAGTTTGATTTCTGATTACCACTATCTGTAAAAAGAAATTCTTTAATCTTTTGCAGAACTACTTCAAGCTTAGGGTACTTACTTGTAAATGAGAAGTCCTTGCAAAATTGAGCTACCATTGTTTGCCAGACACTGGTTTTTATTCTGGTTTCCTCATGTATAAACCAAGCTTTCAGGATTGGACCTAGGGAGTGGGGAAATACCTAGACCCAGAAGTAAGAGGCTATCCCTGCATCTTGCCACCATTTCATGCACCATTCAATATGTATTCTAGGATCTGATTCTCCGCTAAACAGTTGCACAACTTGGAGATCTGTCTGCATCTCTGATTCTAGCTACTCCTTATTATGGAACCTGTACTTGATAGCTTGCTTCACCTCGTCCCAAGTTCTGAGTACAGCTTTATGACTAGCCCACCATCTGGCAGGGGTGTTCTGAAAAGCTACATCTAGTACCAAGATTCTTTGATCTTCTATTACATTTTCTTCCATGTTGAGCAAAAAATTGTCTAGATATGAGGTGCCATTGTATACTGGGTGTTCTCTAACTTCGGTCCCAACCCATTTGGTCACTTTGAAAGTTGCGCATCTTCTTGAGAATCATTCATGTGAACCTTGTTTCCAACTTTCAAAAGCCAATTCTCAGTCTTCATCTGTTGACTGTATGCTTCTCCAACTTACTGATCCATCAACATTAGGGTTTATATAATCATTTATTTTTCCTGTTGTTACGGTGTACAACTGGTCCAAGTCTTCTCCCTCCATATTATTATATGTTGGTTCCATATACCTGGGTCCTACATATGGATCCAAATGTTGAACTACCTTGATTCCCTCAGCCTCATAGTTCATGGTGTCTTTCTTCAAGTCAATTACTGCATAATTGTCATAGGCCCAATCAATTCCAAGTAGTGTAGGGTAGGGGTCCTTATCTCCCATGATATCAATGACCTCAAATTCAACCACTATCTTTACTCCCACAACATATATTTCCACATTCTCCAATCTTCCTATGGGGAAGATACAATATTGGTTTTCCATTCTTAACTAAAATGGGGAATATGTCATCCTAGGTTTTTCTAAGGCTTCCCAGGTCTTCTTAGGAAGAATGTTCATATCGGATCCTAGATCCAACATGACGTCCTTAATCTCAAATTCATCTAACTGGGATACTAGTCTGAATTCTTTTCCAGTTCATACTTTCCTTCACTGAACTCTTTGAGTACTCTTCTCAGGAATATTAGCCCTTATTCTTGCCTCTAGGGGTTCTTCGTTCCCTAGAGCTAGGTATAACAAATTGTGCAACTTTTCTATTAGTTGATCATTCCCCAGAATGTCAGAGAATAATTGAAACCAAAGATCAACTACATTTTGAGGTTTCTCAGGTTGTCTCAACATGGATACAGGGTTTCTGGGTGCATGGGGTGAATCAAGAATTTGTGCCATCTTAGGATAAACAATAGGCTGTGGGGGTTTCTCTTGCATCTCTGGGCTAGGAATATTCTGAAATATTTCTATGGAATCTTTAAATAATAGCTTTTGTTTTAGAGGGTCATACCTGTCTTCTTTAGGTGCTTCTTTCTATATCTGAGGTAGAGTATCAACATTAGCTCCTATCTTCGCTCCTCCTCGAGTAACGATATTAAGGTTGGGAAATTGTCCCTTAATAACCCTCTTGATTTCTGAAATGATGAGGTTAGTTCCTCTTTGTCGTACTCTATCCTCCCATTTTGCAATTAATTCTGGGCAGTCTTCAGTTCCGTGGCAGTTGGTTCTGCAATGATATCACCATGGCCTCCTTGGATGAGGATAGTCTCTAGCCATGTGACCTTTCTTATCATAGTTATAACATATTATTGGCCCTCTTCCCCCAGTTCTTCCTTCTTGGAAGTCTCCTCCAACTCCACCTCCTTGACCTCTTCCTTGTCCCTAAGGGTTTTCATTCACCCTGAATGTTGTTCGGTATAACCTGTTAGACACAAGTGCATACAATGCTCTACATCGATTGGTAGTGTGCATGGTAGACACGCAGAACTCATAGTGTACTATATTTGGTACTGTCGAATATTTTTTCATAATGGGGAACTGTCTTGGCCCATGCCCATGGATTCAACAGATTTCACAATACTCGGTTGTTGGTGCTGCTTGGCCTCCTAGAAAAGCATGATATGGAGTGGGTTTATGGAATGGTAAGTTCATCAACACTTGCAAAAATCCTCTCGTGGGTCTTGGTGGGGATACCATCAGATTCCAAGGAGGTCCCATTCCCCTTATTCGCGAACATTCATTTTCCAGATGACCTTCTGTATAACATATGGTGCACCAAACCTGTGGTTTTCCTGGTCTAGGTATCATCAACTCTTGAATATTTTCTGTAAGTGTCGATATCTACCCTTGTAGTTGCACCAGAATCACATATGTTGGGGGTTTGGTCACTCTCAGGATCCTAGGGTATCCCGCCATGGATTCAATCTTCATCAATTATTCCAAGTCATATGTTAACATGGCTATCTACTGCTGCATTAGAGGAATCTGAGTCAGAGGAAGCAACCCCTAAATGTAACAATCCCTTTGATGTTATTCATGGATTGGATGTGCCAACCTCCCTATGGCATATTTAAACTTTTGGCTATATTCCCAGGATGATTCACCTTCCCTCTGCTGGTTCTCACACAACTCAGATAGAGCCTGTTGTTCTGACTGGGGTAGTTTGAACTCTTTTATGAACCTTGTCCGTACCTAGCCAAGCGTGAACACTTGACCTTGCATTCCTGGAACTCTCGGTTCAATGATATTCATGTACCACTTGAGAATGCGACCTCTTAAGGTAGTCTGGAAATCAACCAGCTTATTCACATCTGGAGTCCCTCTGGATCTCCATATTACTTCACACAAGAACCAGTGCTGCTCAATGTCTTCATTTCCCTTACCCAAAAATTATGGGTATCAGGCAATCGAACCTCCCGCATGGCCAACCATTGTTGATCTAGTTGTTCCTATCAATATGAACCCTAACAGTCCTGCTTGTGATCTACCAGGGGATCCCAATATCCTCCCTGTACTAACATTTCCTAGTTTTGATTGACTAATTAATTGTACTGGAACATAACTAGCATGAGAAGGTAGTATTGAACTTACTTCTTGTATAGAAGACACTTGGGGTATGGGTGATTCGGGGTTGGTGCCACTGGCTTTGCGGTGGTTTTCTTTGATCTGGGGGGTCTCATTTGCTTCCATTGGGACGATCTCTTCATCTGGATTCCCGATCTCTCCTTTTATCATAGTTGAATCTTCTCTTTCTTATTCAAGATTCATGTCGACTTCTTCCTCTCTTACGTCTGCACCTTCTCCTTCTTTTCCCATCTCCTGGGGAATTATTTCTCTCTGTGCTTCTCTCTCATTTAATCTTTGACTAGTGAGTTTTTCTTGTCTTCTCATCTTATGAAACTCTTCCATATGTCATTCCTCTACTTCTCATGATCTTCCTTCTTTCCTCAACTTCTTAGACTATCTTGCTACTTTCTTGATCTTGTCGCCCCACTACTTCTCAATTATGGTGGCTCTCCTCAAGGCTCAATCGTCTCTCGAGTCTGTTTCTTGTTGTTTACCCCCCATTTGTCAAAGAACCCTTCCCCTCTCTCATTCCATGACTCTCACCCTGCCTCTCCCTACCCCAAGCGAGGGTGTTTATGTTACCATGTCAGTTGGGGACATAGTCAACATCCCCTCCTCCATCAAGAAAACCTTAATCCACAGGGGTATTTCTCTCAACAGTTGTCCCCCTGTGTATTTCTTGAAAAAAACCTCTGCTTGCGAGAAATATTGGTGGCTCTCAATAGAAAATTTGATGATATATCCTTCTAATGTGGTGTTGACCCAGAAATCAACTTCTTGCATGACTGGACAATCCAGCCTCTGAAGTGTTGCTAGATTTTTGGTGTCCCACATGTAGATCCTCTTGAATCGTCCTTGGAACTCTGGATATTATTGGAGCCTCTTTATCCAGTGGAAAAATTCTACCAGGAATTTAACCCAGAAAATCTCATACTGGTCGCTCGATCTTTCTAAGTAAAAGATTGCTTCATTAGTGTTTTCCACTGATTTTCTCCTTGGTTCTACTTCTTTCGATATGAAGGAATCACAATTTCATTCCCACCATTGATCAATACCAGATCTATGGATCCATGGAAGCGTTCTCCCTACAGGTTCCCTTTTAACGCAGGTACTGGCAACAGAACCATTTTGTTGGCACAAGTTTAATCAAACTAGGGTCCTTCTCAGGTTACCAACAAAAGGTACAGTGTAGTCTAGAGCACTGGCATTTTCATATCCTCCGAAGAGAAGAAGTCT
>CBVK0100392037.1:0-12324 GCA_900067695.1 Picea abies | reverse complement strand
TGCACATGCATGATGTAAGGATAAATGTATACTAAAGGCACAATATGGTTTCCATGATGAGTGAAATGAGGGACAATCATTGCACTTGCCAAGATTAAGTGAATACCATGGATGCATGGTTGAATCCATTTTGAAAAGTCATGAAATTTCTTTTTGGAATGATAGCTTAATGGAAATGTGATCCATTCCCTCAAGAAAGACTAGTATAAATAGAAGAAAGAGTGGACGAGGAAGGATTCTCTATTGTCATGATAAGAGGAAAATGATTCTTCCTTTGAGGGTCACATGAGAATGATTGTGAACAGTCATGAGTTGACATATTTTAAAATAGAGATGTAGTTGGGATGTGAAATATACCTATGGTAGCTACACACAGGCTTATGATTATGCATATGGTTAAAAACATCATGGATGTAAGTTAATAAAAAAAACAAAATATGTGTGGATACATAATTTGGGCACATAACAAAGGTACATGTTTATATTCCTTATGAAATATTTGGTACCCAACTAAAGCCAACTCAAGGTTGAGGTTATCACATATAGTGAAGGATATGAAATAAGGAAATTTCATGCTGAAGGAGTTCCCTATAGAGGAATTGGGTGAAGAGTCTGTTAGGAGAACAGAGTCACAACCTTATTGACTGATGAGAATTAAGATGAGCTACAAGCTTGTATATATATAAGAATCCTGAATAACATTTTGAAAAGCATCATGTAATGAATATAAGACTAATAATGGATCTTGACCATTTTGATAATCGAATCGTAATGTGCATGATGCATAGGTTCATGATTCATTATGGACAAAAGGATTTTCTATCAAAGCATGTTGATATATCCTAAGAGTTAGGATGAGTCTAGCCGGGGTTGCTCAAGAAAAGAGCAGAAAGATCACAATAAGAAGTAGATTGCATAAGTAAAGGGGGATAAAAGGAGGAAAAAATTTATCACCCTAAGAACCTTAAATTGTGTAACATAGTTGTAGGATTAAAAGAGAAGTTGTGGAAACTAGTACAACTAGTAAAAGGAAAATAAACCCCCTAAGTATGATTAAATGAATGAATGAGTAGGTTTCACTGAATGGGATTGGTTGAAGACATGTTTAAGAAAAGGTAGTGAGGTGTTAAAAATAACTCAATAGGGATGAAAATCCCTAGGCAGTGTAGAAAGAATTAGAAGAAGGGGAGAGCCCTCAATTCTTTTCTTGCTGAGTATTATGTTTTCTCTGGGATGAGAAAGTCATTATGTTGATGAAAGTAAAATGTTTTGACACTATAATAATGATGGTTGTATTACTGTAGAAACAATTGAGATTTGTTTGTATTGCACTCATGGAAACATTTGAGGATAATGTGATGAAGTGCATAAATATATGCTAGGAAATTTTGAATATGTTTTATGGATTTGAATGTTATAACAAATCAATGTTGTTTAATATTACAACTAATGTAATTGTGACTATGATGATGCATGATATGTATAGAAAGGAATTGAAACTATTAAGGAAAATAGTTGCCAATGATGGGCAACCTCAAGCAAGAGGATGACCATGAGAAGGCTATTGTTTGAAGATTGTTGATAGGGCTGTAAAAGTCCCCATAAAGCACTGTTGATGAAGTAAAAATCAGAAAGAAGGTGCTAGCATCCAAGGACCGATACAAAAATGTTCATGCCTATGTGGCACAAGGTATGAAGGGATTTGGTAAGAACACCTTATGAAATATTTTACTGTCTTAATTTTATGCATGAACTTTTGAAAGGTAGTTGTATGCCTTGGATACCCAAGTAGGGTATGATTAAGGAAGGAGAACCTAAATGATGGATGTGTGAACCTATGGTAGTAAAGACTATTTGTAATCCTTGGAATAATTCATGAACTGATATGTCATGAATGCATTTACCAATCAAGAAATGCTTAAAGGCATTCATGTGAAGCCTTGATTTTCATGAATGATGATTTAAGGTTGTGATCGATTCAGAGCAGAAAATATGGTTGTGATAAAATAATAATTATGGACAGAGAATCCATATGGTAATAAGTTGGTTGAATTCCAATACACCTTGGCGAGAATGCCTAACCTGAAAACTGATCATCTAAAATCGATGCAAAGGTGCATTATATGTGAATGTGGACATGAACAATGGAACATTGATTAAATTCACTTAATGTTGAATTGCATCTGGAAAGGTTCATATACTGAACTTATGCATGTGTAAGGAATGAAATTCCCTTTTTATTTATATAATCGAATAGATAAAATTTATTTGATTGTTATTATGCACAATTTAATAATTGTTTGTGATGACATTATAAAGGTCCAGTGAAAATATATGTTCATGGGAAACTAACAATTTTTTAGACTAATTGAAGTTGAAAGTGCAGGAAGAAAAGAGTCTTAGATATGGAAGTGTTATAAGTTCATAAGGAAAACTAATTACCTGCTAAGCCAAACCACAAGGAATGGTATTTTCTTTAAAGAGAATGAAATTGATTGTTAGTGTGCATAGCTGTAAAATTGTTTGTGAACCACTGCAAGTGTGCAATGAACATATAATGTGCATGAGAACTAACAATTTGTTTGGCCGAGGGATGTTGAAATTGTAGGAAACAAAGGCTCTTGGATATGGCAGTGTTGTAAGCCCATAAGGAAGAAGAAAATTGCATGTTGAGCCAAACTGATATGGGAAGGAAAGTCCCATAATTGGTGAATATGGTTCTATGCGGAACATATCTCAAAATAAATGAGGAAATTGGAAAATCTATGGGTGACCGTTTTGCAATAAAATTATGAAATTTAGAATTTATGATGATGTCTCATGAATTTATGTATACCTGTGATACAAGTGAGAAGAAAATATATGTCTAGAAAGGACAGAGGAAGGATGTCAAGCTAAAAATCATGAAAATGGCTATTGTTGAGCCATGAGAACCCCATTATAATCCATGATTGCCTGGAATATGTTGTGTTGAGGTAACAAAAGCTGGAGGGACTCCTTGATAGAGAAATTCTGAGGGACGCGTCGACTCCAAGACTCTATGAAGTCTCTGGAACTCTTCTTGTGTGAAAAATCCTCGGTAAGGAAATATGGATCACCTGAGGGACTGTATAGCAGAGAAGGGGATGCCCAAGCCTGGGCCTAGAGGGTGAGTGATCACAAGGAAGATGAGACTTTGATATTTCTTGTAAACTATTGATTGGGATCATGCACATAATGGGTATTTCTAGGAAAAACACTGAGCCTGGATAACAAGACAACCATGTGGATGAAAATCTACAAATTGAATAGATAAGTATTGTGCTAGGTTATGGAATTTTCCTCTTGAATATTTAAAAACAATAAAATGTTCTTGCATGAAATTGTGACTAATGTGCTTGTTGTGCAAAAAAATTATTGAAGGCGGGTTACGAAGGTTAACGACCTAGAAAGAACCTAACCAAGGAAAAGGATCAAGATTTTTAAAGCAACTCAATGAAAAATGCATGACAGGTGTTACTGAGAAAGAACAATGAGGACTGTGTTCCATTTTAAGGGGGATGGGATTTTAACACCCCTGTTTCCCCCGTCTTTTAATTAATCATTAATCATAATCACCATGCTATGGCATGGGAATAGTGTAAATGTATTATTGTTTGAATATCCAAACAAGTGACTATGGGGTTGAAGCCTTGAAAGTAATGTCCATGGTATCACTAGAGGAAAGAATGTGAAAACTATGGAGAAGGTTCATTATGGGTATGACTCCAAATTTCCCTTGTTGGGAATAACAAACCCTCTCTAGATCCCAAGGAGATAAATTAGTCAATGAAAAAGGATTGTTGGTTGAGAAATCAACCACCCCCATGAATGGAAGCATGGTCTAGTTGCAGAAGGTCATCCCGAAGTACCATAGGGTCCTACAGACCCAGACTGACCCAAATTTCCTTTTGACAGAAGGAATTGGATAAGAAGGATAACCTTATGAAGTAGGGATGTGTGTGAGGACATGAGAGGATAAGAGTAGAGAAAACAGGGAGTTCTCTAGTTGAGAATGAGAAGAAGGCCATGAGCTTGATGCTAAGGAAGCATCTGATAAACCTCATCGAGGTCATGATAGAGAAAGAAATCTCTGAGAGTATGCATAGAACGGGACCTAAGGAGAAGGTTGTGAGCTTGATGCTAAGGAAGCATTTGATAAACCTCACGAAAGATGTGAAATAGGAAGGATCATTGAGAATTGGCATAAATTCCTAATTGATATCATGGATTGGCACGAGGGTGGCTAGAGCGTTAAGAATGATTTCCTGTGAGCGTATGGTTGGGTGGAAAGGAGAACACCTATAGTCAGTTGGTTGGATGCAACTTGAAATAGATAAGTATCTTCGTACCCTGTGTAATTGAATTGTAATGGTAAAATAAAGTTGGATACCCTGTGAATGTTCAGGGATGTGTATATTTGCTTGAGGGATAGACCGTGTCCCTTTTATTTCTACTTGATTGTGTATTTAGGCAAGTAAGAAATTATATGTTTTGGACATGATTTGTACTCGTAAATGCTTGAGCCCTGTGGTTGCTTAAGTTAGAGCAGTGAACTGTGAGTTTGTCGACCTTGGGCACAGTTTCACGCATGCATGTCGACACTCCTAGTCGTTCTGAGTCTCCTAGAGGAAGGAGTCTGTTAAGCTCAAGAAGGATAGCGATATTCAAGTATCAAAATGGAAGATCCTTTAATTTGGAAGACGAACGAATGAGATTAGTTCGGGAGGGGCCAAAATTATTCACGATCGTCGGATCTCGAGAAGGAATGCAAGCGTTAATCCTTTGAGCCCTTTGGACTTCACGAGTCTAAATAATTGGGAATATTCGTTGTACAGGAGGTGAATCCCACGAAGCCTTGAAGTCCCAAAGTTTATTTGGGTCATAGATCTAAGAATTATTGGGAACTATCCCAACTGTCAGATCTATGGTATAGTCAAATCGACGTTGACCACTTTGGGAGGACAGAGGTTTTGTAACACCAAAACCCTCGAAGACCGAAGTCGCAAAGTAATGTGGTCCATGGATCTAAGGATCCTTCGAGATCCCTCTTGATTGTTCGATCATGGGGATGCGTGTATTACATCGAGATCACATGGGGGATCACGTGTCAAGTGACGGTGTTTCCATATGTCCCTATAGGAGTGGCACAACAATGGGACCCAAGGGAACCTTTAGAAAAAGATACGAGTCGTATATCTCCAATGTTACATGGACACCCTTGGACCATTAGATCTATGTCGAGGTTAGCCCTGCGTTGACCGCTTCGGGAGAACGAAGGTGTTGCACCTCCAGAACTCTCGAAGGTCGAAGTCGCGAAGTCATATTAACTGTCGATTAAGAAGGGAAGTGTGGTAGGAGATCTTCTAGTTCGAAGGAAAAACACTTTGAAGAAAATAGAGCGCAGAGTGTGAAAAACTCTCGAAGACAGAATTAGTGAAGTCCCTCATGACCGTCGATCTAGGAAGGACACACGTCACCATATCGTGGATTTCGGGGAAAATCTAAGTAGGAAGTGGAACATTGACCGAAAGTCGTCCGAAGCTTGAAAGTTAAAAAGATAAATCCTAGCCATCAATTGTGTGGACACGTGATGTTAGATCTATCACTTTGGTGATAGAGAACTTCGGGGAAATTGGAGAGTGAAGTCTTGAAGGTCAAAGGTCCCGAACTTCGAAGAACCGAAATCCATATGAGTCATCTGTTGGAGAAGGATGCATGGAAAAAGATCTTTCATTTAAGAGGATTGACACTACGGGATAAAGAGGACTAAAGCGGCATTGACTGCAAGTCTCCCGAAGGGGAAACAAAGAACAATGTCAACCATTGATCGAGGCAAGCATATGGCGCTCAATCTATATCTTCGGTTAGAAGTACTTCGGAAGAAAAAGGTGTTGGAGCGCTTGGAACTTCCGAAGATGAAGTCCCAAAGTAGATCAAAGCCATTAGCTATGGAGGAAGCGCAGACCATATATCTGAATCCAAGTGATTTCGTCGGTTCAGAGTTCGGGTAAAAAGGGATCATCTACATCCAAAATAGTCGAAGCCCAAAGTTGTGAAGGGGCTAGCCCGAGTTTATAGCTCATGGCGATATTGAAGAAGAGCCTAGCCAAAGGAGTTGGTGAAGTGACCGGGACGTCAGGAGTCTGGGACTTCGAGACTCCGGAGGGTTTGGGGTGTAGTATGGTAGAGAGACCGAAAAGGCCCGAAGGCCGGAGCCACGTGGCATGTCCATGGGGCTTCGGGAGATAGGTGCTCTGGGAGACTTGGGTCATTAGACAACATACTCCCAAAAGGGCCGAAGCGTCGAACGTCGAACCTTTCCCTTAGACGTAAGCATTAATGTGGAGGAAGCTTCACCTTCAGATTAATGTTGGTCGGACCTCTGCCATAGATTGAGGAGCGTTGGGAGCTACGTGAATTAAGGGAACTCGGGATGACATGTACGAGAAGGACCACGTTGATGTCACGTGGCCCTTGACCAATAAACGCCCAAAGAACTTGGGAATGGCATATCTTCCAGTTCGGAGCTCGGTTTTGAGCATGGAGACAATGGTTGGAGAGCTCTGGATGAACATAACATGATAGAGACTCTCGAAGGAGGGTTTGAGTTATTAAGGAAAAAATAGATTATGATGCCCCACTCCTTTAAAGAGTATTTAAGGGGTTAGGTGTGTTATATATAATGAGTGCTAAGTGGACTATTATATCTCATGAGAAATAAGTGCTAATTACAAAGCATGTAATGAGTGCTAAGTAGATTATTAAAGATCATGAGAAAAGTTCTATAGGTCAACATACACTATTAATTTTTCCACTTTCAATTCAATTTGTTCTAATTCATGTGAAATTCATTACACTACTCATTGTTATTGGGTGCATGTAATAAGTTCTAAGTGGATTCTTCAAGCTCATAAACAATTAGTCTTGACTACTAGGTGTATGTCCTAGAGTTATAGATATGTTATTAATTTCATTAATTGAACTAAGAAAACTATTGAATCTCATAAAAAATTAGTGTTGGTTATCAAGCATGTGTAATGAGTGCAAAGTGGACTATTCAAGTTCATGAAAATTTTAAAATTAGTGTTCAAAACTAGGCACATATAATGAGCCTTAAGTGGACTCACAATGCACTATTCAAGCTAATGAGATGATCAGTCATGGTTACCATGTGCAAGTTCTAAAGGTGAGGATATGTAGTTAGTTTTTCTAGTTTCAATCACATTTTTTCACACCCATGGGAAATTCATTTTTTTTTAAATTTTAGTCTCATTTCTCCATCTCCGTGAGCATGCTCACTTCATGCAATGATTGCTAAGTGGAATCTTCAATCTCATGAGAGATTAGCCATGATTATTGGGTCTATGTAATGAGTGCCAAGTGGACTATTGAAACTCATAAGAAGTTAGTCCATCATGTGTAAATCCTAAAGTTGACGATATGCAATTCATTTTGTTAACTTCAATTCCACTTATTCACAATCACTTGTTATTCATTTTTTTTTAGTTTTAATCTCATTTCTTTGCACTTATGAAAATTCATTTCTCTATTTTCAATCCCACAGTTAGAACAATACGGACACACCATGACAACCTTTTATCTCTGAGCGCAAGTTGCAACGTGGAACAACATATTTGACCTCAAATCTGCGCTGCACAGATCCAACAAATCCATCACGCATGACCAGGCTCACTTGATCATGGATATGCAGTTTAACATGCCACTTGCAAATAAGCTCCTACAAAGACTAGGCTCTACTCTTCCACCCGTCTCCTTTTGTTCCTAGTCGAGCCCCACGACATTTGTGTTATAAGAGCTTAATCGACGCTAAATCATACACGTGTCGGCATCAGTATTTGGTTGGAATCGACGCGGCAAGACGAAAGAAAGGTGATCGCACGCCCAACTACAAGTATATACATGCCTTGACTTTTCAGCATCCAATTCAAAGTAAATATTATATATCTTGAACGAGCATTAAACGGGTGAATGGAAATGGTTAAGAGTTGTTTTCTTACATTATTTTTTTAAATAAGAAAGTTAAAGATATTGCAATTAGAATATATATATATCTATATTAATATTAATATTAGATAAATATTAATATTAGATAGAAAAAAAAATCCATGTATTAAACTTTTTGAAAGGATAAGTTTTTTCTTATGAAGTTTAATGAAGGAGATAAATGTTTAATCTTCATTTAATTCCATGGAAGAAGGATTAATCCATGATGAAAATGAACGTTATGAGATTGAAAAGGAAAGACAAGCAATGGCGATAGAATCTCTTAAAGAGCACATAAGATCTCAATTCTATAGGGGATCCACAGTGGAACCAATCACACCTTTGCTATGATGGAACCCTCCACACAAGGGTAGATGTGAAAAATAAACCTAGGAAATAAGAAGTAGCACAAGATAAGGCATTAGTCTTACAATAAACTCTCGTCGTTAAACTATAAGTTATGCATGTGTTATGTACTTTGCTTTTGAATTTGTATCTCATTGGGCTTACCACTTTGATAGTGTTGATATTTTAAGTTGTAAAGGGTTGTTTTTGAGTCGATGTAATTAGGATATGCATCTCCAACACCCTTTCGATTCTTCCTTCATCGTCTATATATAGTTGAGGTGTTTCCTTTTCTAGTGATTCAATTATAATCGTTTATGTAAACATAAATAATAACTCTTAAGATGGATCTATGATAGTTTATATTAATTGTTGTTAAGATGGATTTTTAATTTATTACTACACATACAGAGACATATTTCACACACAACGACATGTATTCTCTAACCTAGGTTATATAGCCCCTCTCTTCTCTTATTGCATTAAGTTTTATCTCCATTTTATGTACAAATTTTGTAAATGCCATGATATTTATTCATATGAATAATAAAAAAAAAAGATAAATATGCATACATGTCTTAATGAGATATAGTTTATGTGGCTAAGATGAGAAGTTGTTATCATCTATTCATGTTCAACTATTCATGTTCAACTCTCACTTTTGATATGCTTATCTCTAGTAGATATTTCCTTCACAAAACATCATTTCATGTAGATGAAGTTTAATATAGTCTATGGATAAAATTTCCTAAACACCACAATTCACAAATAATCATTTTTCCCAAATATTTTCTGAAATATAAAATTTTATGCTCACATTTCTAATGAGATAAAAAAACTCTTAGTTCTCTGGAGATATGGAGAGTTGATTATGATAATGATGGTTTTAGTGAAAAAACATTAAATTACATGAGATCATGACTTATTGGCCTACAATTTTTTAGCACTTCACTGCAAAATGGTGTAAATTTATACATAATTTTTGGAACATTTTTTTATTATTATTGCATAGGTCATACTGTTTGGAATTATGGAATATAATTCAGAAGTTTGGATAAGGATAACATAAAGGATTATCTAAAATTAACTTTAATTTAAATAAATAAAAACAAAAGAGTGGTCTTTAATTTAAATAAAAATAAAAATGATAAGCTTTTAAATGGTTTAGTTTTAAAAAAAGTTATGAGATATTTATATATTATTGTTTCATTTAGTTGATTTTAACCTATTAAATTCTATAAATAGAAGTGTTTCTGGATGATTTAAGATTTAAGAATTAAATATGTAACAAGAGAATTTGTTTCTCGATCCACTTGGTTAATAGGGTCCATTTCTATTGGTTCTTTATTTGGATCTACAGAAAACAAATTGTACCTAAGGTGTTGGAAGACATTGGAAATACATGCATTTGATTAGTCAGTAGATAGATATAGCTAGATAGTGAGTTGGCTATCCATCTTGTTGTCTACATGGAGAACAATGTTTGTTTATTGGTGTGATCTGATTGAAACATAGAACAACATGGCGACAATAACATATAGGTGTTACCACATTCATTGTTGAAATAAACACGTATTGGGATTGCAAGATACATATGTAAAGTCACTATGGTGTCATCAAAATTTAATAGGCATCGTTTACCAGCTTATGGACCCTTGTATAGATGTAATGTTCCCAACTAGGGTGGATGGGAAATATGTGTGTACTACCAAAACATATTGTTCTTCTTTGAATGATTTTATCAAATAGTTTTTATTAGTGTTGCTGGAAGTGCCAAATAGTATCTTAAATATATATCATATAGCCATTACACATAGAATATATCTTATAACAATGGAATCTTATTATGGATGGAAGTGCCCAAAATTAGTACAACGATAACTAAGGGTTGTAACAACAGCTGGAGAATACTACTAAGCACACAAATTAATGGTTTCTATACATCATCACAATTTACTACATAAACAACAAAATGGAACCTGGAATGATGCCAATATATGGAGCCCAAGTCTCTTCAAGCCCTCCTATGCTCTACTCTAGTGATGTTTTCTTTGTCGGTGGTCCTCCAACTGCTTCAAATCTCTTCCCAGACCTAATCTAGCGAGCTTTTGCAAAACCCCAATTTGCAGGGGTCCTCGCAAGACACCTGCGGGGTGTCTAGCGGAGCCTCATGGGATAACTTTTCTCAACATGCGGGAACTCCTCCTTTCCTAGTTGTGCAAAACCCTCCTAACACATGTGGACCTGACGATCATTAAGGTCCTCCAAAAAAACGTTGCAAACCCCTGATGCAAGAAGAAATTAATTCAAATCCTCTCCAGAATGAAAGAAAGAAACACCATGAACTCAAATGAGGATTCAAAATGAAAACCCTTCTTGTCTATCTAGGGTGGATATCGTAGCACGAAAACTAAACCTGCAATGGAATGGTTTTTCCCAAAACCCCAACGAAAACGCTGGCTACAAGAGCACTCAATAATATATCAAATCATAAGGCCAAGGAGAAGGGATGCTCCTCTATGTATCCTTCTATTTCACCTTCTTTATCTTTCCTTCATTTTGAACAAATCAAATATTCACTTTATTTTCCCTCCAAGTCATTAAATATAATTTTTTACTTTATTTCTTGTCACTTTTAGGGTTTGACAATATTTTTACCAAGTGACACCACCTTGACTCCCTTTTTCCTTGTTGACTATAGCCCGTGGGAGTCGTATAGGCTATTGATTCATCAATATCAGTTGTAATAGGACATTACAATTCTCCCTTCCAAAGATTTCTTTTCCTCAAGCAATTATAGATCAGGGTGTTGTAAAATATGCTCCCCTTCGCATGTAGCATCTTTTGCGGGAAATCCTCTCCATACAAAAAAATAGTATTGAATGAACCTAATTCTAAGTCTTTGTTCCCTGGCATTAGCTATCCTCTCAAGAGCTAGAACCAAATTTCCTTCCTCATCTAGTGGAGGAAGATATAGCAAAGTGGTGACCTACTATCCCAATGCGTTCTTGATGTAGGATACATCGAAGGTATTGTGGATCATGTTGTCATCCGATAGCTCCATCAAATATGCCACTTCCCCAGCTCTCCTAATCACTTTGTAGGGCCTGTAAAAGTGGGGATTGATATTCTCTACACCAATGTTCTTCAACATCGACTCTTTCTACAGCCAGAATCTAAGAAATACAAGATCTCCAACCTCAAAGTTGCATTCTACCTTATGTCTTTTGCATACATTTTTCAGTGATTCTAAGTGGCATGTATATTCTCCTTAATTACTCTTAAAATGTCATGACTTTCCTGTAGCCGGTACTTGGCCTTAGGAGCTATGCTCTCTCCAAACGTCAAATAACAAAATGACGGAGCATCATATCCATACAATGCTCTGAATGGGCTCATCGTGACGGGCATGTGATAAGTGGTGTTGTAGAAATGATCACCTATATGGAACCATTTTATCCATGCATGTTTCTGCCTCGACACATAGCTCCTCATGTATCTGTCAACCCATTTATTTACTATCCATATTTTCCCATCTATTTGGGGATGATAGGTAGTTCTAGGGATCAACTTTGTCCCGGATAACTTGAACAACTCTTTCCAAAATTCACTGAGAAACATGTTATCTCGGTCACTAACTATGTTCCTCGATAGTCCATGGATTCTGAACACTTCATTGAAGAATAGATCAGCTACTTGAGATGCGTTGTACTCTGTAGGAATAGTAAAGAAGTGTGCATACTTAGTCAACCTACCCACCACTACATAAATACAGTCCCCGCCTTGCACCTTAGGTAATAATGTGATGAAGTCCATGGAGATTCTTTCCCATTTCTGTTCAGGGATCGGTAAGGGTTGAAGAAGTATTGTAGGATTGGTGAACTCTGTTAAGCCCTAATATTGTCTCATTACCGCTTAATTGGGGCATATTACATTAGTAATGTTATTTTATTT
>CBVK0100392035.1:0-12965 GCA_900067695.1 Picea abies | reverse complement strand
AAAATTAACTTGTACCTTGAAAGGTGAGGTGCCTCCAAAGTGGTTTCTTGATGAAGATGTGTTGGTTGTTATCAACAGGCATTGAAGGATGTGGGAAAAAATCTCCATCATTTCATCCCTCTGTCACGTGAGAGCTTGCTCAAGCAACAGATTAATAGAATCGTCTGCTCCATCATTTTTCTTTTCTTCTACCATGGAGGGTTTCTTGGGCATGCGAGATAAATTGTATTCAAGAGAGACAAGATCGAGACCCAACTTGCTATACTCGGACCTCGTTGGGGACATGCACTGAAAAATGATCAAGAGAAGCCTGCTCTGGTACCACTGATCTGAATTAGTTTTGGCACAAAATGAGAGAGGAGATATAATAAATAAATGTACAGAGATATCTCATATATCCAATAATATAACAGAAATATATTAGAGATGCAACCATAAACATAGAGATACAGTAATACACAATTTCTATTAATGAGTGAAATGCACAAAACTATAGAAATACAAAGTGAAAGACTCGCTAGAATGGTGGCAGCTTATCTATTAGAAGAGATGTTACGGATACTCACATTTGCAAGAAGATGAGTATAATGAGGCTCTGAACGAATTTTCACAAGCTTGAGACCCAACTTTCTATACTCGGACCTCGTTGGGGACATGCACTGAAAAACGATCAAGAGAAGCCCACTCTGATACCACTGATCCGGATTATTTTTGGCACAAAATGAGAGCGGAGATATAATAAATAAATGTATAGAGATATCTCCTATATCCAATAATATAAAAGAAATATATCAGAGATGCAACCATAAACATAGAGATACAGTAATACACAATTTCTATTAATGAGCAAAATGTACAAAACTATAGAAATACAAAGTGAAAGACTTGCTAGAATGGTGGCACTTTATCTCTTAGAAGAGATGTGACGGCTACTCACTTTTGCAAGAATATGAGTATAATGAGGCTTTGAAGGAATTTTTACAATAAATATGAATTCCAAAACCCTATACATCCAAAAACCTAACCCTAGGAGATGAAGCGCCAAAATTCATGTGGGTAAGTTAGTACATTAACTTCTCGGGGTTGTAACTTTTGCATACGATCTTCGTTTAGGGAGGACGATGGATCATTGGAAAGGTATTGACAAGGAGCTTAATTTAGGGGGATCAATCAGAGCCTTTATTTTTCATTGAGGTCCCTGATCGTAAAAAAACTTCATTTAGTCCCTCAAGCTGGCCCGCGAAGTTAAAAATTGCTAAAAATAGTAAATTGCCAAAATTGCCAGAAATTGTTTTGAGCCAGTTGGAAAAGGTGGGTGGCCACCAATATCCACCTGGATCAGAGACCATCCACCCTAGATAGTCATGGAGGAAATATCTTTTATATCTTTCATTGTGCTTCATTGTGGCCGAGTTTCCATTACTTGGTAGTTGAGTTATCTTTGGTAGAGGCCGATTTAGTTTGAGGAAGGTGAGTTGGGTCTTGTGGTTGCATTTCTTATGTGGTAGGTTGAATATTTCATCTTGAAAACTGATTTTAATTGTAGGAGGGTTGAGTTTATTGTTTTTGGGTCGTATCTCTCCATTTGGGGCCAAGTTTCTCTTTGTTGGCCAACTTTTGTGTGTGTGGAGGTGCCATCTTCCAAAGGGGGTTGAGTTCTAGTTGTAGGAAGACTGAATCTTCTCTTTTTGTCCGAGTTTTCTCAACCTAGTATAAAACATTGGCAATTGGGTGAATCTTATACAAGATTGACTGAATTTATGCTCCTCGGGTCTAAGTTATATCTATTGAATTCGTCTCTTTCTTATTGGGAAGTATTATGATCATTTTTGGGATGAATATTGTTGTAGAGGGACCAATTTATTATCAGGGAGGTTGAGTATTCTATGAAAACTAAGTTCTGGGAAGCAAATACATTTTTACAGCAATGTAGTGAGGGTTCTATTTGTTGTTACAACCAAACATCATCTCTTCCTTCTATCCAGATTGTATTGGCCAAGCGACAACACTTTCAAGGAAATTCTATGAGTTATTTGGTAGATGTATCAGTTTTGATTTAGAATTAAATAATAATCTGATTCGATTTCTTCTCTTGTTGTGGGTTAAGTTCCTATTATTCAAAGTTACTACTATTATATATCATGTCTTAAATGCAATTTAAGAGGCTGCAAACTATTTGTTAAAACCATTACATCAGCAAAATTTTATTTTCACTATAACAACAAATTGTTTGACGAAATGTCGACACTATTAAACTGAGTAAAAATCCAAAAAAAAAATGGGGATTTTACAATGGTATCAGAGTTGGTTTTCCTACCATCCCAAGGGAAATTTAGAGCAAGGACATTTCAGATCACATTAATTGAGTGACCAACACTTAAATTTCTCAAATTTCAGTAGTGGTAGAAGGGAATCAAGAAGGATGAATACCAAGAAGTAAGTCACAATAGAACTTGTGAAAACCATAAAGGAATATCAAAAGAATCTGACAAGGTTGCTAAAGCACCCTATGTGGAAGGATCCATTCTTATCAATTGATAAGAAGGGGAAAATGTATGAATCTAGAAAGGTTGATGAAGACAAAACTCACCTTGTAATGGGGGCTTGGTAGAATCACAAGTGGACTTGCATGCATCTAGTCATCTGGAGGATGTGCATAATGAGAATGATGACACAAAAAAATCTAGTACACATTTAGCATTGTCCTGTGAGGCCCATAACACTACTGCACATGATGGACAGGTTGATGGTGCATATGGTGAAGTGTCCCAGTTATCCAATGTTGAGGATTCAACATCATACCTCAATAGTGATGCTTATGATGATGAGGGTGTGATAGAACCTAAGTATGATGAGGATTCAACGTCTTATCCTATCTATGACTCTTATGACAATGCAGGCATGATTGTACCTAAATATGATGAAGGTTGGGTATTTGAAAAATTGTCGTGGGATATGGATCCATCTTCTCAGGAGCCATGCATGGAGGGTGACAAAGGAGAGGTTGATTTTGGAGGTGAAAAAAAATCAGATATTTTATATGGCATGGATAGTGCACATGCATCCCATCATTTGAAAAGTAAATGCATGGTAAGTGAAGATTGCATGGTATCATCTAGTGAGTCAGTTGTGATTTTGAGGATCAATTATTGGCCACAGAGGAGAAAATTGTACAAGTGTTTGGAAGGAAAGATGGTTCTCATAGATTCATTGAATCTCTTATTTGGAAAACCTGGATGGAGGAGAGAAAACCCATATGGAGGAGTTGCAAGTGGAGTCACTAGTGTGCAATTGTGCATAATCAAAGTTGCACTTAGGGAAGCATACACGCATGAAATACAAGTGTATGTCCCATGGTTGGACACTTTGTGATGTCCATTTCCAAGTGATCACTCCAGGTGGATGATGTATTATCCTTACATACTCCCATAGGCTATAGACAACAAATAAAAGGGGGTCAAGGTGGTTATTTGATGTCACTTAGGCCTAAAATGTTATATTTCTAAATTGACATTGTTAAAAAAGATTATAGAGTGACGTTGTGACTAATAGTCAATTAAACATTAGAAAGGTCACTTTAATATTTTAAGTTAAAAGGGTAAGAAAAAAGGTAAAAATGGTTAAGTAAAGATGAATGAAGAGTTATAAGAGGAGGAGGATGCACCCCTTGGCCATTATGCATTGTTATTTTCTAAAAACGAAATTGAGGAGCTCTTGTGGCTTTTGGCTCTTGGGACAAGAAACCCTAGAGAAAAATATTGGTTTCGGTGGTGACACCGTCACCCCTAGCTGGTCGCGGAGGAAATATGTTTCATATCTTTCATTGTGCTTCATTGTGGCTGAGATTCCATTACTTGATAGTTGAGTTCTCTTTGGTAGAGATCGATTTAGTTTGAGGAAGGTGAGTTCGGGTTTGTGGTTGCATTTCTTGTGTGGTAGGCTAAATATTTCATCTTGACAACTGATTTTACTTGCAGGAGGGCCAGGTTTATTGTTTTTGGGTCATATCTCTCCATTTGGAGCTGATTTTCTCTTTGTTGGTCGAATTTTTTGTCTGTGGAGGCACCATCTTCCAAAGGAGGTCGAGTTTTGGTTGTAGGAAGACTGAATCTTCTATTTTTGTCTGAGTTTTCTCAACCTAGGATAGAACATTGGCAGCTAGGTGAATCTTATACAATCTTGACTGAGTTTATTCATTTTGGGGCCGATTTATATCTACTGAAGTCATCTCTTTCTTATTGGGATGAATTGTGTTCATTTTTGGGTTGAATATTGTTGTAGAGGGACCAATTTATTATCAGGGAGGTTGAGTATTATATGGAAACTGAGTTCTGGGAAATAAAGACCATTTTTACAACAGTGTAGTGAGGGTTTTATTTGTTGTTACAACCAAACATTATCTCTTGCTTCTATCCAAATTGTACTAGCCAAGCGACAACACTTTTAAGACAATTTTGTGAGTTATTTGGTAGATGTATAAGTTTTGATTTAGAAGTAAATAATAATCAAATTGGATTTATTCTCTTGATGTGTGTTAAGTTCCTATTGTTCAAAGTTATTGTTATTCTATATCATGTGTTAAATGTAATTTAAGAGGCTGAAAATGATTTATTAAAATAATACACCAACAAACATTTATTTTCACTATAACAACAAATTGTTTGATGAAATGTTGACACTGCTAAGCTGAGTAAAAATCCAAAAAAAAATAGTGGGGATTTCATAGTGGTATCAAATTCGGTTGTCTTGCCATCCTAAGGGTAATTTAGAGCAAGGACATTTCAGATTGCATTAATTGAGTGACCAACACTTAAATTTCTCAAATTTCAGCAGTGGTAGCATGGAATCAAGGAGGATGAAGACCAAGGAGTAAGTCACAATAGAAATTTTGCAAGACATAAAAGAATATCAAGAGAATATGACAAGGTTGTTAAAGAACCCTATGTGGAAGGATCCATGCTTATTAGTTGATAATAAGGGAAACAATTCCAAATCTAGAAAGGTTGATGAAGCCAAAAACTCACCTCATGATGGGGGCTTGGCAGAATCACAGGTGGCCTTGCATGCATCTAGTCATGTGGAGGATGTGCATAATGAGGATGACAACACAACAACATCTGGTACACCTTTAGTGTTTTCCTATGAGGTCCATAACACTAGCGCACATGATGGACAAGTTGATGGCGCATATGGTGAAGTGTCCCAATCAGCCAATGTTGAGGATTCAACATCACACCTTAGTAGTGATGCTTATGATGATGAGGGTGCATTAGCACCTAATTATGATGAGGATTCAATGCATTATCCTATCTATGATGATTATGACAATGCAAGAATAATTGTACCTAAATATGATGAAGGTTGGGTATTTGAAAAATTGTTGTGGGATATGGATCCACCTTCTCAGGAGCCATGTGTGGAGGGTGACAAAGGAGAGGCTGATTTTGGAGGTGAAAACAAATCAGAGATTTTATATGGAAGTGATAGTGCACATGAGTCCCATCATTTGACAAGTCAATGCATGGTAAGTGAAGATTGCATGGTATCATCTAGTGATTCAATTGTTGTTGGGGATAGTATTCTTATAGATGAAAGCAAATCAAAAAATCTATTTTGTGACAACCCATACCACTTCAATGAAATTGAACAAACTCCCTTAGCATTGCGTGATTTGGAGGATCAATTATTGGTCACAGAGGATAAAATTGTACAAGTGTTGACAAGGGAAAATGGTGTTCATAGATTCATTGAAGCTCTTATTTGGGAAACCCAGATGGAGGAGAGACAAAAAGGAGTTGCAAGTGGATTCACTTGTGTGCAATTGTGCATAATCAAAGAATCACTAGAAAAAATGAAAGCAAATTACTTGAAGTTGTTCATGGATAGGGATCTTTCTCTCAAGTTCGTTGAAGACAAGGAAAGGGATGTTGAGGAGCTTTGTTACCATATGAGTTTGGCACGCTCTTCATCACTTACAATATAAAATCAATCATCGTTGGCAGTCGTGACACATGAGGGCATGAGTGGCACTCATGGTTTGAGGGAGGAGCCTCTTGTAACGATCCCGTATGAGGAGCAACCAGAGTTGCAGGTACTTGAGGAGAGTCATGACTCAGAGGGTTTTGATTATGCTCAGGTTTTGCATGGTGAAGATCAGGAGTTGTTTCTTTTGGAGAGCCCATTAAAGGATTAAGGCTTAGCAATGGAGGAGATAACTAAGAAAATTCCTTTTGGACCAACCAACAACGAAGTATATCCATCCATGGATTGGTCGAACAGGTATATGACAGATATGGACACACTTTGGGATACATTTTCAGTTGACATCAATAGAGAGTTGGATACAGTAGCACATACAAGATATTGGATGGTGCAGGAGGATACAATATACAAGGGTATACATTGGCACACAGTGGTGTAAAATGGAGTTTCAGAGTGTTTCCTCCAAGGAGACCTCTTGACAGAGGCCTTGAGCATACAATTGAGTTTGGTTTACCCAAGATCGATGAAGGGGTGGGTGAGCTTCATAAAGTAGTATATCCCTCGATGATCAATCTTCATCTGGGATGTCATCAAATGAGGGACAGGGAGAAAGATACTCACCAGTCTTCTTCCCGAATTCATTATGAGTTCTTGGTCATGCCCTTGGGGTTGACAAATTATCTAGTCTCTTTCTAGTCTTGCAAGCAGTGGTAGAGAAATATATTGTTGTTATTCGATGCCATCATGGTATACAACGGGACAGAAGAGGATCACTGGAGGAATTTCAATGAGATAGGGGGAATTGTGTCCATGACAGAGGCCTTTAATTTGGACCATGTGATTAGTGCGTAAAGTCCACATGAGGAGATCTAGACTCTTTTCGATCAGTTCACAGAGATTTTAGCAGGCATTGGGAGTGGTGGAATTCCAATTTGGTGGTGGGATACTGGAATTCATCCGAGTGATAGACTATTTCAGATGATGAGGATGATCAACAAGGTCGTGTTAATGATTGGTTGACGTCTTTACAGGAATGTTATGAGAGTAGTTGTTGAACTTTTTTATATATGCCAATGTATATTTTCCCTCATGATACCCAGGATCGAGTCTATCTGTGGGTTGGAATAATTTGACTTCACTGAGATTCCTTGGTGAGACATGATTCAGGATAGTGAATTCATTCCTTTCAAGCATTTCATCTTGAGGGTCCAGGAGAGGAGAGAGTAGTCTAAGCATGGTGATAAGACAATTATGATTTGAGGGGTGCATCATCATCATGATGGTTCCTCGTGGAGATTATCTTGGGACCCTAGGATTATAGTGTTTGAAAAATCGAAAGCCGATACAGATGAGATGGCCAGTTTTCACTTTCTGGAGTTTACTCCTGGGGTGCATAGGATTGGTTTCTTGGAGGAGTGGTCTTCTAAGGAGTCGAACAAGTTTCTACAACTTAGGATTGCTTGGCTTATCAGGGGAATTCAAGTGGTTTATTATGTTATCACCTTGTATATCAGCGCAATGGGTAGAGGGTGCTTCACATCTTACAAGGTATTTTGGGACTCTAGTGACTTTACCACTTAAAGGAAAATCCGAGAGAGGTTCACATGGAGGGAATTTGTTGATGTTGTGTTGGGACATATGGAGGAGTGTATGAATTTTCAGGAGAGTAGTTCATAGAACACACATCTAATAGGGTTGATGCAATATTTTCCAATTTAGGGGTCAAGGTGGGAGGGAATGTTGTTAGATTGCATCACAGGTTTACCGAGGTTGTAAAGCACAGAATGTATGAGTGCAGGGATTGATCAGTTATTAGAGTTCATGCACGTATCGATGATTTCTTCAGAGTACGGGGCATCATTGGTGACAGAGCTATATCTTGGGGATATTTTTAGAGTTCATGAGTAGCCCAGATTCATTGTCAGTGATGAGGACAACAATTGTTTTAGCACATGGTTGAAGGAGCTATTTAGATTTGCAGGCACATGTTTGACTTCCAGTACTAGTTTCTATACCCATACGGATGGTCAGGTAGAGATGGTAAACCAAAGAGTTGAGAGGTATCGACATGAATATGTGAGGTCATGAATAGAGTGGTTACATTTAGGTGAGCATTGTTGTGACACCACTCATGATAGTTTTCATACCACCTAGATTCAATAGAGGATGTATGCAGATAGGAACAGGGTGGAGCACAAATTCGAGATTGGGGACATGGTTTTCTTGAGTGTGAAGCCACATAGACCGTTTCCATCAAGGAGAGGTGGCACTGAGAGGATGAATTTGTGCCTATGTGGTCCCTACAAGGTGATCTGGAGAGTTGGAGAGGTATCTTATGAGTTGGAGTTTCCAAAGGGTAGTCAGATTCATAGTATTGTCTATGTATCATGCCTCGAGAAGGTGTTGGGACCATGGGTTACCACTTCCATAGAGTTAATGAAACCATATGAGAAGGGACATATGATACTGACTCCTTTAGAGGTTTTGGATGTCTAGGAGAGGTGATTGAGGAGTAGAGTGATCAGGGAGTACCATATCAGGTGGAGAGATTGGTCAGTAGGGGATGCCACATGAGAGAGTGAGCAGATTTTGCAGCATCCTAGTTTGATGTTTCTTGAGGGAAAGAAATATCGGGAAGGGGGGACTATGATGTCTCTTTCCAAATGGATGATCTAGTAGTATTACAAATTCCCATATGCTATAGAAAGTAAATAAAATGGGTCAAGGTGGTTATTTGATGTCACTTAGGCCGAAAATATTATATTTCTAAAGTGACATTTATTATAGCAAGATTTGTCTCACCCTATGCAATCTTACACATAAGGCCTTTTTCCATTTCCCTATGCAAACTTGTCATCCCTTTTTGCAAGCCCCAGAGATAAAAAATACATTTTTTCCACATGTGTGCACCTTTCCTACTATACAACATGTGTATACGCAGTTGCACCACTCCAGCCCGCGTACATCGGGATTTGTGCCCAAAAAATGAAAAATGGTTTCAGGTTTCCATGTCACGATAGGAGATCTATGATCCTTGGCCTTCCATATACTGGAAACGTTCCAAATTGACCCTTCAGTTCCATTTGAAGGATATAAATGGGCCAATTCCTAGTTATGGAAAGAAGGAGAAAGAATTCAACTTTGAGAGCAAAGTTACTCTAGAGAAATTATTTACTTCATAATGAGTTTGCATCCCTTTGTCCTTTAATTCTGAACATAGTGTTCATCCCCCAATCTCTTCCCTTATTGATTGAGAACTTCATTGTCTCTCTTATATGAGCTTTCCTTTGTTGGAGGATTAAAGTGGTGGAGGCCCAGCTGGAAGGAACTTAGTTTCTCGGTTCTCAACCATGGCGACACGAAAGTATGTAACTTTTTCACTTCTATTGATCATATATTAATAGAAATACTATTTTCCCATCCAATTTATATCTCGAAAATATTTGAATTATTATCCATGGGAGTATTTGTTATGTATCTTAATGGATTATTCTATCTAATGTGCTAACATCTTATATTATCACCACATGCTTTCTCTGCTTGCTTGTTGAGAACTAGTTGCAGGTATATTGCTTTGGGTCAAGTGCTCAATGGTGGACTTCATCGAATATCTAGACAAGGTAGGCCTTTTATCTTATCTCTCTACCATATTTGTTTACATATCATATTTGAGGATAGAGTTGATTTCCGCAGTCATTTCCGTGTGTTGTGGTTTACCCTATACATAGAGAGATTTTTCCTCGTAACAGAATTGGCGACCATACTGGGGATTGAATCTTCTTTCTTAGGGTTTGGAGTGTTTTTCTTCTTAGATTTATCGCATTCCTATTGCATTTCTTGTCGTATCATTGCTTGACATCCTCTGTTCACTCTGGGTCTAAGTTTTTCAGCCTTCTCCCTTGCCTAGCTTTGTTTTTTAAACATATAAGCGAATATTTTATTGACAGTCGCATATATACGTGTGTTATCCTTTTGCAAGTTGCGTACATATTCTATGTTTCCTTGAAAAATTATTTACATAAACCTCTTTTTCTTGTGTATTGGGTTTGGTGGTTGCTCGATGGGATTTGATGTTTGTTGAGTCTTCTCGGGTCTCTGTAGTGACTATTGAGTGTCTGTGGGATGACAGGAAACCTATTTGGGGTTGAATTTTTGGGCGAAGTCTTTCTCATCACCTTTTCATTTTGATTGTCCTTCCACATTGGGATGGGTTTTCTAATCTTTGGTATCCTACTTGAGTTATCTCTTTCTATACACAGTAGAGTTTTATATATCAAGTTCTTGTTCATTCCATGCATTTTCATTTTTCTTATATTGAAAATACAAAAATATTAGGCATTTTGCATTGCTTGGGATTTTGATCTTTTGATTCTTTGTCATTAGATTAGTGCATATAAAGAAAGATTGCATTTTTACTTCAGAATTGCAGAGTTGAAATTGAAAATTGCATTGTTTTAAGAAGCATATCATTCATTAAAAATTGAAGTTAGGAATTTGCATTGTATTCATATTTACTTTACTTGTTGAGTCATAACATCATGAGTTTCACTACCATACCTTTTTTAGTAAGCACGACCATTAAAATTAATGCTATAATTTAAAATTGATTAGTCATGATTTTATTTTCTAGGGTGCACAAACTAGCTTAGGATTTAGTGCCTTGGAATAGGATTTTGTGAGTAAACTTCTCCAAGGCAATTAAATCAACATATGTGTTTGACAAAGGGAGTGGATAAATCCATTGTACAATTGGTAATATCAAGAGGCTCTACTTACACCAGAGTTAATCATGAGGTCGCGCGAGGTTGGTTGAAGGGATATCCCCCCGATACCTTCTTAGCATCAGAGATATTTATGGGGATCTATTCGTATCTGGGGATCTTGCTAGTGCCCTTACCTCTGTGAGAGGTGGTGCTTTCAAGGTTTTGGGCTTTGCTACCCTACCCATACGGTGGACCTGACTTATGACTGCTCGCCTATGCATCGGTTATACATTGGTTTCTTAGTTGCTTGAATTAGGTTCCACATAGGTTACTTGCATGGGTTATTATGCAGGTACCCTGGGTCAGATAAGGGTCGAACAACACACATCCTTTATGGAGGATTACCTCTCCGGGGGGGATTTGACCAACTGGTTGTTAATCACACGAGGGCCCTTATAACTGATTATTTTACCTCATATCTTTAGCAGAGAGTCTCATCCCCCTCTTAGGTGAGACATACCTTCTTTAAGGAGGGATAACCCTTTCAACCACTTTATCCTTTTTGTGTGCATATTGGTCGTTTGATTATTTTTGGTGTGCTCTTTGGTTATTAGTCGACCTTAGGATTTCATGCTAATTTCTCGTTATCATGGATAGTGGATTTCCTTTATCTCCCTCATTTACTGCTACACCCCCATGATGTCCACTCATTTCATGGGGATGAATCCTTCTTCTTTTCATCATGGTATGCATAACTATGACGCTCAGTCCATGCCTTGGGCCTCTAGTCATTTTCCTCTTGATATGTTGAATGTGCCTTCAACCTTTCCATCCTCTCACTGGCCCACTTATATCACTACTACATATGGGAGGATTATTCCACGAAATTTTTCCACGTTTCCATTATTTTCATCTTTTTTTTAAATAAGGTGGGATTTTCGTTGATATTGCCATGAACGTTCATCTCAATATCCATGAATAGGTTATTTTAACTTGGTCGGGATTATCGTCGCTATTTCCACGAAAGTTCATCGCTATTAGCATGAACTTATTAAATTATTCCTTTATTAACAATAGCTAATTAATGATATTAAATTGTTATGCTATCATATAGTTTCTCGAGAGTGGGATGATTTACATTTATACATTGCAAACAACCTTGATTGGATGGAGCATTGGATGGAATATATTGAAGAATACTTTGGTAGGTTATCATGGGAAGGGGTGAGTAATATGATTAAAAAAACACATCGTCGTCAAGATCAATTTCATGATCTTACATCAAGGGAAGTTGATTTATCCTTTGGTTTAAAAGATAAACTGGCAAGTTAAATTTTTTACCCACATTTTCCTAGTTTTTTCCCAATTTTTCAATGTATTTGGTTTGTTTAATTTTTGAAATATATATTTAGTAAGTCCTATATGAGGATTATTAATTGGCAATGTATTTTTTACTTGTTTACAATGTTACAGATGAAACATCACAAGGATATGTGGTGTAATGGTCTTAAATTTCGTATCAAAATGTTGGATGATAAGATGAAAACCTCGAATTGTGGGATAACTACAGTGTTTAAGTGTTATAACCCTAAATTGCAAAAATGTTGGATGATAAGATGAAAACCTTGGATTGTGGGATAACTACAGTGTTTGAGGTCACCAACATTTGCTCTAGAAGTGACAGAAATCTGGAAGAAAATGAGAATAGGTACTATGGGCATTTGGAGGATATAATTGAGTGTAATTTTAATTCCTTTAAAATAGTTTTGTTTGAGGTTAAATGGTACATGCTACTGATGCATGAACATGATCCTAAAAGAACTCTTATTTAGCATGATAATGGATTTACCATGGTTAATAAAAGAGCAATTGAACTGGGTACAGAGCCTTATGCTTCCAAGTCAATGTGAGCAAGTATTTTACTCATAGGTACCTGGTAAAGTAGGTTGGTCATACATTGTTAGATATCATCCAAGAGGAAGACTAGTAAAGTATAATAATGTAGCTAAGGATGAAGATAATAACGAGGAAGAATATCATGATTATGTAGATCAGGATAAGGTGGCTCATGTAGTCGATGTGTTCCACAAAAAAGTTGAAGAAGTTGATCATCCAAATGTAGGAGACAACAATGTCATTGACGATATCGATAACTATATTAATGAAAATGACGTTGATGATGATGTTGATATGAATGAGCCTTTGAACAATATCGATTATGAACTAGATCCTGATACAGATGTTGAGCTGGATGAAGAAGAAGATGACTGATATTTAATT
>CBVK0100392028.1:0-22195 GCA_900067695.1 Picea abies | reverse complement strand
TTTTTACAGTCTCTGTACATTTCTTTCATTAATAGAAATCATGTATTACTATATCTCTATGTTTATGGTTGTATATTTGATATATTTATGTTATATTATTTTATATACACAATATCTCTGTGCATTTCTTTATTATATCTCCGCTCTCATTTTGTGCCGAAAATAATCCGGATCAGTGGTTTTAGAGCAGGATGCTCTTGATCATTTTTTCAGTGCATGTCCTCGACGAGGTCCGAGTATAGCAAGTTGGGTCTCTCGAACTTGTCTCTCTTGAAGAAAATCGCTCTCACACACCCAAGAAACCCTCAATGGTGGAAGAAAATAAACACAACAGAGCAGACAATCCTATCAATCTGTTGCTTGAGCAAGCTCTCACGCGACAGAGGGACGAAATGATGGAGAATTTTTCCCACATCCTTCAATGCCTGCCGATAGCATCAGGCGCATCTTCATCAAGTGGCCACTTTGGAGGCACCTCACCTTTCAAGGTACAAGTTAACTTTGATTTGCTTGTATTTGAATGACAAATAGATGTAAAAGCGCTAGAAAAATGGTTAACTCTGCTAGAAGGTTATTTCTTTGTTCACAATTTTTTCGACAAAGAAAAGATCACCTTCGCACTCCTTAAATCTCTCCCTCATGTCCAACATTGGTGGGAAACTTACTGGGATAAAAGTTCCATAGAGGAGTCTGGAATATCTGGGGTCGATCCCACTTGGGATTTTTTTGAGGATGCGGTAAAAGATTAGTATTACCCTGTTGGCAACTATGAGGACCAGTACATGAGATGGACCACACTGCGGCAAGAGAGGGGCCAAGCAATTCTGGAGTTCACCAATACCTTCCATACCTTGCACACCAAGCTGGGTATCAAATAATTCGAGCGACATTTGGTTCTGAAATACTGTGGGGCTCTACAAAGATACACCCAGACTGAAATGGATTTTCTGGACATCTCATCACTCGGTGCTGCTTATCGATACACTGTTAAAATTGAGAAGAAATTTAAGCACTAGAACAAATGGGAATTCAGGTCTGCAAATCCGCAACAACCAAAGTATGACAAAGACGGCCCTAACAAACAGTCTCCTGAAAACCAGTCCAAGACACAGGAAAAGAAGGGTCACGGGAAGACAAAGAAGGACACCGGAAAATGGTGTGAGTTCCAAAAAATCCCCTGACACAACACCGATGAATGTCACTCAAAATAGTCATTGGTGGTCGAGATCAAAGACAAAGAGCCGAACCCTGATTCAGAATCTAATAATGGTAAAGGACAGATCATTGACACAGACCCCACTGCTATTGTCGTGACCACAACAATTCAACCAAAAGAACCAACAGATCCTGAAGAGGGGGAGCGCCTTTTTCATTCAAATATATGGGTGAAGGGGACCCTACTACATTTTATTGTTGATAGCGGAAGCCAGAAGAACCTCATCTCAGCAGAGGTTGTCAAATAGTTGTGATTGTTGAAAACACCACACCCGCAGCCATACAACATCGGGTGGCTTTGCCAAGGACGAGATCTTCGTGTTAGCCAACAATGTCGATTGTCATACGGCATCCATCCCTTCAAGGATGAGGTATTATGTGATGTTGCCCCACTAGATGTATGTGGTGTTCTCTTGGGCCAACCATATATATGGAAGCGCCATGTTGTTTATGAGTCTCGACCCCGTAGTGTCATTGTTACTTTGGGGGGTCATCTCTACAGAATACCAAAGGTAGTTCCAACTATTGTTCCACCTAAAAAGTGTTGCAAGGTAGTATCTCATACTGCAAAATTCATCTTCTTCACAATCTGTTCAAAAGGGGAACAAAAGGACACTGCAACCACTACAACCTTGCCCCAAGCACCTTCTATCCAACAGAAGCAGGTCGACAAGGCTATAGAAAAGTGAAAATATTCCTTCTGCACATGTTCCTCTCATGTATCTTGACTTGTTGAGCAGCCTCAACAACAATAGGTTCGTGACAGATTTCCACAAACTGAGCAGCACGACGTCTCCAGCAAGACAAGCAGCCCACCAAGATGCAGATTCAACAAATGCTTTTCCCTCTCCCCTAGGAACTCAATGAAATGGATACCATTGCTTCCTAAGGAGGGAGGATTGATCCAGGTGGATATCTATGGCCACCCACCTTTTCCAAATGGATCAAA
Organism: Picea abies; assembly: GCA_900067695.1. Taxonomy (NCBI): domain Eukaryota; kingdom Viridiplantae; phylum Streptophyta; class Pinopsida; order Pinales; family Pinaceae; genus Picea; species Picea abies. Next base: position 20,031 of record CBVK0100392028.1, on the reverse strand, counting down.
ATGTCTTTCTAGCAATTTTGGCAATTTACTATTTTTAGCAGATTTTAACTTTCGGGGCCATTTTGAGGGCCCAAATGAAGGTTTTTCTAGATATAGGTTCTCAATGATATTTGAATGCATCATTGATCCCCCAAAATGAATCTCCTTGATGATACCTTTCCAACGATTTATCACACACCTAAAACGGAGATCGTATGCAAAAGTTACGACCCCGAGAAGTTGATGTACTCACTTACCCAAACGGGGCCCACATGACTTTTGGCGTTTCATCTCCCAGGGTTAGGTTTTTGGATGTCTAGGGTTTTTGGCATTCCTTCTTATTGTAAAAAGGCCTTCAGAGCCTCATTGTAATCATCTTCTTGCGAATGTGAATAGCCATCACATCTCTTCTCAGAGATAAGCTGTCACCATTCTAGCGAGTCTTTCACTCTGTATTTTTACAGTCTGTACATTTCTTTCATTAATAGAAATCATGTATTATTGTATCCTTGTGTTCATGGTTGCATCTCTAATATATTTATGTTATATTATTGGATATACGCGATATATTTGTGCATTTATTTATTATATCTCCGCTCTCATTTTGTGTCAAAAATAATCTGGATCAAGGCAAGAGACGCTTCACCCTACGTGGAGGGGGTGAGGTTAGAGGACAATCTCGACGGTGAGACCGCCAGGATCATTAAAGGTGAAGTAGTTTGAGGAGGAACCATGGGTGTCTCAGATCCCAAAGGGATTTTGAGCGAGCCCCACACCTCTGGTATCTGGGCAGTCACTAGGCACAAGCGAGTAAGATGGATTCCTTCACAAGTCCTACAAAGGAATTTAGGCTTACATCTAAGACGTTTAGGTTTCTCGATGGGACTGGCCGAGGAAAGAGAGTTTTCTCCTATATGATGAATAGGATTCAGAGACGTGACATGACTATGATCCAAGGTGAAAAGGATGGTGCCCCCGACATAATTGGTAGAGGTTGGAAGCGAGTTGTCGACATGATTTGTAGGAAGTGTCGACTCATCTCCGACATGCCTAGCAGAGGTGGGCGATGGTGCACTGGTGTGGCTTACAATGGTTGGGCTAGCGATAGATTGCGGTATTTGATTCCAAGGTCCTGGAAAATATTGATTCTGAAACATTGTAGGCCAGAAAGGATCCTGGTATACTCCCTGTCCTGGCCCAGAAACATGGTGGTTTATGCCAAGGTGGTCTGAAGAGGTCTTGATGGGCATCATCACTAAGGTCTGCAAAGAGACCGAGGTAGGATAAGAATTATTCGAGTGAGGATATATGTTTCTCCCTTGTGAGGGTGTCCCATAAGGAGGGTAGCCTGAATTATAAAATTGATTCTCCCCATACGGAAGACTTGGGTGTACTTGATGACCTGGTGCAGAAAAAGTGTTTAAAGGGACCGACATGGAAGATGAAAGATACATGGGTGGGGTGTAGTAAGCACCCATTTGAGCATTGGATCCTGAAAGAGAATAGCTAGGATTGGATCCATAAGTTTGAAGGTTCCAACCTCCCATGGGAACACGACTCATATCAAACGAAGAAATGGGTATGGGAGCGATGGTGCCTCCGGGTCCAATGCTAGGATTCATATAAGTAGACTAGGGAGTGGATTGCATGTGGGAAGGCATATCAACAGAAAATTGACTAGAGACAAAAGGTGTGGATTGAGCATTGTAATCATGCATACCATTATAAAAAATAGAAGGGTGTGCGGGGGGGGGTAGCGGTGAATGGAGGGGTAAAAGGTGAGAAAAGGTCAAGCCTATTATGGAATAGTCTGCACTGAGGAATGTCGTGGAAGTGAATAGCTTCATGGGTTTAGTAGGATACTATCAACGGTTCGTCTAGGGATTTTAAAAAATAACAAATCTGATCACAGAATTGCAGAAGAAGAACAAGAAGTTTGTTTGGACTGAGAAATGCACAAAATCATTCCAGAGGCTCAAGGAGTTGTTGGAAATCACAATGATACTAAAGGTCCCCGACATGGACACAAACTTCTTGGTGTGCACTGAAGAATCCAAGGAATTCTTAGGAGGAGTCTTGATGCAAGACGGTAAAGTGATCGATTACATCTAGAGGAAATTGAGAAGGCATGAGGAGAACTACGCGACACAAGATTTGGAGTTGTTAGCCATTGTTTATGACTTGAGAGTTTGGAGATAGTACATTATTGGATGAGAATTTGAACTAAAAACAGACCACTGTGGACTACCACATATCTTTACACAAAGTGACCTGAACGCGCGACAATGGCGTTGGTCAAAATTTCTGAGTGAGTAGGACTTCGAGATTACTTACATAAAGGGAACAATGAACAGAGTGGTTGATGTATTGAGTCGGAGACCACACATCTTTTCGGTTTTTCCTCTTCAGACGAATCTACGTCAAAATATTCTAAATTTACAGCGCGACAATGACTAGTACAAAAAGGTCAAGTATTTTATTGGAAAAACACAATGATAGTACCAAGATTTTAAGGATTTACATTTGACGACGACGGATTATTGAGGTTTAAAAAGTATATTTACGAACCACCGAATGAAGAGTTGAGGAGTTTTATCCTAAAGGAGGCTTACAGAGAACTGTACATGGCTCACCCAGGAATCACGAAGATGAGGGCAGACCTTGAACCCTTATTCTTTTGGAAAGGAATAAAGGTAGACATAATCAACTACTTGGCCATATGTCTAGAATTTCAGCAGGTGAAGGTTGAACATAGACATCCAGTAGGATTACTACAACCACATGTTATTCCAGAATCGAAATGGGAGGTCAATTCGATGGATTTCATTGTTGGATTTCCATTGACGACAATGAGACATGACTCAATTTTTTGGTAGTCGACACTTTGACGAAGAGTGATCATTTATTCCTATGAGTATGACATATCAGACACCGGACATAGCTAGAGTTTACTCAATGAGATTGTGAGGACATGGTGTGCCTAAGAGGATTACATCTGATCAAGGATCGGTGTTTACTGGATGATTCTAGACTAGTTTCCAAGAGGCATTGGGAACCCAACTTAACTTTAGTACTGCATAGCACCTGGAGACAGACAAGTAGACAAACGATCAAACCAATTCTTGGAGGATGTGTTGCACATGTATGTGATGGACCAACCGAAGCATTGGGAAGAATTCTTGCCACTGGTAGAATTCATGCATAACACATAGTTATCAAAGCACCATTAATATGGCACCTTTTGAGTTCCTTTATGGGTGACCGTGTAAGACACCTTTGAGTTGGATCAGCTTGAGGATAGGGTCTTGGTGGGACCGGAAGAGATCCAAGAAATGGAATATTAAATGCAAACTATAAGGCAAAGGATCAAGGAAGCACAGGATCGACAAAAGAGTTATGTCGACGCACGTCATGTTGACCGTAGTTACGATGCGAAGATCGAGTATTCTTGCAGGTGAAACCACATAAGAGTTTGATCAAGTTTGGATAGGGTGTTAAACTATCTCCTAGGTTCATGGGATCCTGTGAGATTATGGAAAAGAGTGGCTCGTAGCCTATTGACTAGCCTTTCCTAATTCTTTGAGGCGTATGCACTATGTTTATCATGTATCTATTTGAGACATTATAAGTGACCCTACACATGTTTTAACTTGAGTACCTTGCATGTATCGGATAAGGGCGCACTCACGGCTGAGCTGATCCACATCCTAGATCATCGCACTTGACAGCTACAATGTCAAAAAACATATCAGGTCAAGGTTCAATGGGACAACTATAGTCCACACTTGGCAACCTGGGAGGATGCATATGATATGCGTCAGCAGTTTCCATTTTTGTTTTATATATAGACTTATGCTACTGTGATACACATTATTTTGACACTTATACTATGAAAATTTGGGACGAAGTTTAGATCAAGAGGAGTTGTATGTAACATCCAGCTTTTTTCACGCACTGAGAAAACTTATTATTTGAGGACGCTTTCTTGCAAGTGATCCAGATTATTATATTATTGGTCATTTGATTATGATTATGAGGCATTATGGATATGATCATATGTTATTTTGTGTATTTACATAGACATGTGTTATTGACTCGATTCTCCTGAGTGTGCAGGACTTTGGACCTCGAGGATATAGAGGCATTGATGAAACCCTTGGACTCTGGATTGAGTCAGGGAGTGAACTATGGGGGTTGATTGTTGTAGATATTACATATGTACATATGATTAGATGTTATGATGATTGGTTATTATTACTGACATGATTTGTTGATGATGCAGGTTGACGATACCTTGCCGACCAGAATCACATGTGGAGTAGAGGGGTCATGCATGACAACCAAAGACCTAAGGGAGAGGTGTGGACAAAATCCCTACCATAGCCTACTAGCACCCTTGTCATGGCTCGAAATATAAGTTAACGATTACCTAGTTCGAGAAGACCCACGATGCCATGAGGGCAGACTGCGACAGCTGTTTATGATGAATCTAAAGGGTGTGCAATAAGGTTGGGACCTTATTCCTTAGAGTCTCTTAGTCTCCCACAAGATCACATGGCATAGTATTGACTCCTAGGGTCTTTTATGTCTACCAAGTCAGTGAAGAGGCGAGTGGCACCCTTGGAGCACGTAGTGCGTCCTGAAGGGAACGTCGCGCGAGGAAAATAAAAAGGGGCGAGTGGCTCCCTTGGAGCATGTAGTGTGTCATGAAGGGCACATCGTGCAAGGAAAATAGAAAAAGGTGATGGCACCCTTGGATCACCTAGTGTGTCCTGAAGGGGAACATCACAATTTCAACAGGTAAGTGAATAATCCTAGTCAGCCTTAAAATGAATGTTGTGATAAGTAAGATTTAAAAAAAAAACAATTTCCCTAATAAAAATGTTGTCCATCCTAGGAAATTAAAATCTAGGTCTAACTGATACTTGTGGTAAAAAAATAAAATAATCCTAATTAAACATGTGAAGAGAAGGGGGTAAGAAATTCAATTAATTTATTAAAATCAAATTATATTGAGGGATTAAAATTTTAAAAGGGGATTGATTGTTTTTCTACATATGCTAATTAAAATTTATTAATTAAAAGGAAAAAGGGGTAAAAGGTGATTTTTCTACACTTGCTAATTTGAGTTTTAGTTAAGAAGGGAAAAGAGGGAAACTTAAAAAAATAGGAAACTAAGGGGAAAATGGGAAACAGAAAGAAAAAGGAAACGTAAGGAAAAAGAAGAATGACTAACTTAATAAGGAATCTTTCCTTTAAGAACTTTCTAAATGTGAACTCAACTAGGAATTTAGTAAGGGCGTAAGTCATTTAAAATCTGTAAGGGAATATGGGGACACCAAAGAGCGATTTTAGGAATGCTTCTAGGTGGGTGAAGGAAATAGGAGTAATTAAATCATTAATGAAATTAATTTTTGGTGCAACTAGGGGGATGGGTGACATGTGTATGGGGGGAGGCTTTTTTGAATTAATTTAATCAAAAATAAACTAAATGGGAATTTGGGAAACAAATCACTTAGAAACTCTATAAAAATGATGGAGGAGGAGGATGTGTAATGTTATGCTGTAGAACTTTTGTATCGACTGATTTATCTTGTGGGAGTTGGGATACCCAACTCGAGTAACGAGTGGTAGCTTGACCTTACGATGTGAGTTGGTTGCTATTTGTTATTTTTTTTTAGTGTGTGTGGCCCCTTTGCGGCTCGGGGGGCTCAGGGGAAAGAACAGTACCCCTAGCATTGGCTGGGAGGTACCAGTGAAGTCACATTGTGATGCAGGAGCATCCACACCTCATCAAGCGAGCCAGCGTGTGGATAAAGAAATGCAGTTGGGCAGTGCCAGCACATATGTTTTTGAAATACTTTGGAAAGTTGTTGCACCGTCATTTGAATGAAAACATTCATAATAAAGTGCACTTGTACATTGTAACAGACCTTGAGCAGATAAGCTCTCATCCTTAGGTAGCTGAGGTATTTATTTGATTTAATGCAAGTAGATAAATTAATTAAGTCTAGATTAGACAGTTTTAGCTTTCGAGAGGGAAAATGGAATATAGGCACCCTCCTTTGTATTATTGAAAAAAAAAACAACAATTCAGATTTGCATTGGAAGTAGCATTAGCATTCAGGAGCAAAAATAGCAAGCAGAGAACTAGTGAAGAATCCCCATGTACAGATATTGAATTAATAGGAAAGCTTTGATTCAATTCCATGGCTGTGATTATTCTTTGTGTTATTGATATTATGTTGTTGCATACTTGCTTCTTGTTATGCTTTCATTATATATGCTGCATATGTAATTTCATGGCAGATTAGAAATCTGGGAGAGCGGCGAGAATAGGTTTCAGAGTGTTTCTCTGTTCGAGCAAGGAGATTCCTGCATAGAGTGCAGTTGAATTCCTCCGCATAGAGTGCGTGAAGGGCTCTACAGTTAAACTCTTATTCTTCTCTATCGGAATTTTGTTGGGGAATTCGAACCGTGCAGATGAAGAACAGGTTGAATTGAAGTCTCAGAGGCAAGCTTGGGAAAAGGAGAACAGGAAAGCCTTGATTCAATTCCATGGATGTGTTTATTCTCTGTGTGTTGTTGGCATTATGCCTTTGCATAGTTGCTTCTTGTTACATATTTCTTTCATATGCTGTGTATGTGATTTTGTGGAAGAATTGAAATCTGAATGTCTGAGTGAATGAGTTTCAATTGTTTCTCTAAGTGAATCAGAGAATTTTTGCAAGGGTGCAGTTAAATTTGTCCGCAAGGAATGCGTGACTGCAGGGTTACTTGGAGGGAGCTTTTATCCTCGTCTCGTGGAGAGACACTCCTTGTTTCGAAGGTGCAGCAAGGATAAAGGGGACGTGAAGTCTATAGACTGAACAGAAGAAAGTTCGAAGGTTGGGGAAAGTGGAAGTGTCAAAAGAATCACGAGGAGCGCGACTCAAGGCTGTGGATTGAACGTTTCAGGAGCTCGTTAAGTAAAGCTCTTGATTCACGTGGAGGAAATCGCAGGATCGCGAGAAGCGAAGTCTCGGCGTTTTCGTGCATGGAATGATTCATAGTCAAGTTGACGCAGCGAGAAATCTCGGGACATTGGGTCTCAGGAGTAGAAGGGCGGTGCGATTGGTCTCACGAGGGGCGAGGAAGCGAGAGGCGAGATAGCAAGTTACCAGCATCTCGGTGTTTCGGATCTCGGGAGTTGGGACCCCGAAAGTATAGTGACGCGAATCGCGATAGCGCGAGCTCTCGATACGCCGAAGGAAGGTCAACGTTGACCAGAGACATCGAGTCTCGGGGATCTGAGGGTCAAGTATTCAGATTTGAACTCACGAAGTCACGAGGGCCGATCCTCCGATAACCCAGGAAGGGAGGATCGCGCGGGTGAAGAGTCACTGTGGGTACGAAGGATTCCCGCGAGGGGAACAGAAGAACCTTTGCGTTCTTCAGGCCGAGAGAAGAGAAGGTCCTGGTAAGAGTGGGTCGGACCGTGAGGGTGGCGACTTCGCACCAAGTGGTATCAGAGCCGGAAGACTTTTGCTTTCTGTAGCAGAAGAGAAGAAGAGAAAACATCATGCCGCCTCGAAGAGAAAGGCAGTTGCCTGATCATGAGGATAGGGACGCACGAAGAAGGGGTAGGAAAATAGGGAACCCAGAGATAGAAAGACATATGTGAGATCTTTGAGCAAGGCTCGAGGAGATGGAGACTGCACATAGACGCGGAACTGGCGCAGGAGAGTTCAGTGATTCCGAAGTGGAAGAGGAAGCTGGACACGATGTTGAAGAAGTCATGACAGAGGATGCATCAACAGAAAGGTTGATTAGAGCTATCGCCAGGATGAGCTCGAAGACCAAGATGGACATCCCTGTCTATGAGGGAAGTCTAAATGCTGAAGACTTGCTGGATTGGATCCGAGCACTCAACACCTACTTCGATTACGAAGATATCGAAGAGGACAAAAAGGTGAGGCATGCTGTCACGAAGTTGAAGGGACATGCGGCCTTATGGTGGGATGAATTGCAGGCGGATAGGCGCTGCAAAGAAAAACAAAAGATAAAGAGATGGGATAGGATGATCGCTAAGATGAAAGCGAAATTCATCCCCAGAGATTACCAGATAACTCTATTCAGGCGGATGCAGAACCTGAGACAGAAGATGATGACGGTGAAGGAATACACCGAAGAATTCTACAGACTCAACATTAGAGCTGGTCATCGGGAGAGTGATGACGAAAAGGTGGAGAGATACCTAAATGGGTTGAGGTATGACATCCAGGACGAGCTAAGCATGGTTACCATCCGAACGGTTGAGGATGCATACCAGATGGCTCTAAAAGCCGAAGAAAAGTTGAGCCGCAAACAGGGACAGCGAGGACGAGGTAGAAGTCAGCCCAGAGGCAAAGCGGTTGCCCAATAAAGAATTCAGAAGCCCAAGGAGGAGTGGTAGAGACCTCAGGGAAAGGTTGAGAGGGGTGGAACCTCACAGCAAAGGCAACCACAAGCTGAAAAAAGGCAGCAATATGCTGAGCCGAGGAGGCATCATACAGAGCAGGGTGGCGGATATGCTGACGCCAACGTAATTCCTCGTACCCGAGGTAGAGGAAGAGGAAGAGGAGGTGTTATCACATGTTTTACATGTGGAAAAGATGGACATAAAGCCGTGGACTGTCCAGACAGGAAGACGGACGGAGGGAAAGCTCACATCACAAAGGCACAAAGGCGTGATGCTGAGAATGATAATGTTGACAGCGGAAGATCGCTCGGGATGCATAAGATTCTTTTGGCACCTGAGAAAGAGATGGACAGCTCAGTGCAAAGGAGCAGACTGTTCAAAAAGGCTTGTACAGCCAAGGACAGAAAGTGCAAAGTGATCATGGACAGTGGGAGCACTGACAATCTCGTTTCAACCAAGATGGTGGAGAAATTGGAGCTGGAAACGACTAAGTACCCAAGTCCATATAAAGTCTCGTGGTTATAGAAAGGACACCGAGTAAGTGTCACTAAATAGTGCTTAGTTAAATTTAAAATTGGGAATTATCATGATGAGATTCTGTGTGATGTCATTCCCATGGACGTATGTCATATACTACTGGGTAGACCGTGGCAATATGATAGAAATGTTGTTCATGATGGAAGGATGAACACATACACCTTGGAGAAGGATGGGAGGACACATAGATTGCTTTTAATAAAGGATAAAGAAGTGAAACCAGAAGTTAGTAGCACTATACTTCTCATGAGTGGAAAAGAGCTTCTCACAGAGCTGGAGAAGGATGAAGATCCACAATTCTTTGTTGTCAGGAAACCGAGAATTGTCCTGACAAGCACAAGAGTGGACGACTTGCTGGAGGAGATTCAGGAACTGCTAGGAGAGTTCACTGATATCATCGTGGATGAATTACCTTGTTCGTTTCCACCAGTGCGGAGTGTGAGTCACCACATTGACCTCATACCCGGAGCAAGTTTGCCAAACAAGGCAGCGTACAGGTTGACACCTCAGGAGAATGAGGAGGTCAAAAGGCAGGTACAGGATCTGTTGGATAAAGGACTGGTGAGGGAGAGCCTTAGTCTATGTGTCATTCTAATGGTACTAATTCCGAAGAAGGATGGAGGCTGGAGAATGTGTACAGACTCCACGGCGATAAATAAAATCACCATTAGGTACAGATTTCCACTGCTGAGAATGGATGACTTGATGGATTGCCTAAGTGGGGCAAATTATTTTTCGAAGATTGACCTCAAGAGCGGATACCATCAGATCTGAATGAGAGAGGGAGATGAATGGAAAACAACATTCAAAACAAATGAAGGTTTGTACGAATGGCTGGTCATGTCGTTTGGCTTGACAAACGCGCCAAGCACATTCATGAGGCTAATGAATGAAGTCCTGCGGGAATTCATTGGAAAATTTCTTGTTGTATACCTTGATGATATTTTGATTTTCAACAAAACGAAGGCTAAGCACTTGAGGCATTTAGCTATTGTGATGAGAAGGTTACAGCAGGAGAAGCTACTGATCAATTTGAAGAAATGTTCATTCATGCAGACAGAGCTCATTTATTTGGGCTTTGTAATTTTGGCAAATGAATTGAAGATGGATCCTGAGAAGGTTGGAGTAATCAAGAATTGTCCATCGCCGAAGAATGTTTTTGAGGTAAGGAGATTTCATGGTTTAGCTAGTTTCTACAGGAAGTTCATTCGAAATTTCAGTGGAATTAGCACCGCAATGATGGAAACCGTGAAGAAGCGGCATAAAGTTTTTCAATGGACAGCAGAGGCTGAAAGGAGCTTCAATTTGCTGAAGAGAAAGATAACAGAGCAACCAATTCTGGTGTTGCCCGATTTTTAGAAGACCTTCCAGGTGAAGTGTGATGCCAGTGGATATGTTGTTGGAGGGGTCTTGAGTCAAGATGACAGACCTGTTGCATATTTCAGCGAGAAATTAGATGATGCGAAGCTAAAATACTCCACGTATGACAAGGAGTTCTATTCCATCATACAGGCATTGAAGAAGTGGAAGCATTACTTGATACCGAGGGAGTTTGTATTGTATAGTGATAATCATGCACTGCAGTTTGTAAGTCAGCAAGAGAAGCTGAATCAGAAGCATGCAAAATGGGTAGAATATATGCAGAATTTCACGTTCGTGATCAAACACATTTCGGGGACTACTAACAAAGTAGCAGATGCTTTGAGCAGGAAATGTTTGATGCTACAGGAGTTTAGAGTCAAAACCTTGGGTTTTGAAAATTTAAAAGACATGTACGCAGGAGATGCAGATTTTGCAGAAGCGTACGAAGCAGCCGAGAACCTAGTTCTTAGAGATCGGAACCCATGGATTGATTACATGATCCAAGATGGATTGTTGTTTAAGAGCAATCAGTTGTGCATTCCAGATTGCTCTATGAGGGAGAATTTGGTGAAGGAAAAACACAGCGGAGGCTTAGCAGGTCATTTTGGACATGACAAAACATTCGCCAAGCTGAGCGAATCATATTTTTGGCTGAGGATGCGCGCAGATGTGAAGAGGTTTGTTGACAGGTGCAAGATATGTCAACATGCGAAGGGCCGAAAGTAGAACACAGGGTTCTATCATCCATTGCCCATACCTGAGAGACCATGGGAGGCAATCAGTATGGATTTCGTTTTGGGTTTGCCGAGAACACAACGAGGAGTAGATTCCATCCTTGTGGTGGTGGACAGGTTCTCGAAAATGGCACATTTCATGTCGTTTCATAAGACCAACGATGCGACCCACATCGCGAATTTATTTTTCAAAGAGATTGTGCGATTGCATGGATTGCAGAGAAGAATAGTCTCAGATCGGGATACAAAGTTCATAGGTCATTTCTGGAGGACACTATGGAAGAAGCTGGGGACTGACTTGGCATTCAGTTCTGCTTACCATCCACAAACCGATGGACAGACCGAGGTGGTAAATAGGAGCTTGGGAGATCTATTGAGAAGCCTGGTGATGGAGCATCACACCAGTTGGGATCAGATCCTACCACAAGCAGAATTCGCGTACAACGATTCGGTGAATCGGAGTACAGGTAAGAGACCATTTCAAATTTTGTATGGAACATAGCCAAGGGGAGTGTCTGAGCTCAGGGAGCCAGGACAGGCTGAGACTAGCAGCGCGAGAGCTGAAGAATTCGTTGAGGCGATGCAAGAACTTCACGCAGAGGTGAAGCAGCGACTGTAGAAGGCAAATCAGGAGTATAAGCGCCGAGTCGATCAGAGGAAGAGGCAGCTTCAGTTTGAAGTTGGAGACATGGTTCTGGCGCACTTGAGGAAGGAAACGTTCCCAAGGGGAACATACAACAAGCTCAAGATGAAGAAAATTGGGCCATGCAGAGTCCTGAGGAAATTTGGAGAAAATGCATACGAGCTTGAGTTGCCTGAGGGCATCGGGATATCTCCAATTTTCAATGTTTCAGATTTGTACCCATACAGGGCTGAGGATGCAGAAACTAGAACTGATGAACCAGTGATCCAGTGGCAGAAACAATTACCAGTTGCACAGAAGCCACAGATGGAGTGCATACTGGAGAAGCGAGCAGGAAAGAAAACCAGGAGGAAGCAGTATTTTGAATACCTGGTGAAGTGGAAGAATCACCCAGTGGAGGATGCTAGCTGGGAAATAGAGGTCGTCATACAGAAACATGGGCACATGATACAGGAGCTCATGGACAGGAGCCCATGAATTCTTTTGAGCCGAGGAGTATGATGCAGGAGCATCCACACCTCATCAAGCGAGCCAGCGCATGGATAAAGAAATACAGCTGGGCAGTGCCAGCACATATGTTTTTGAAATACTTTGGAAAGTTGTTGCGCCGTCATTTGAATGAAAACATTCATAACAAATCGCACTTGTACATTGTAACAGACCTTGAGCAGATAAGCTCTCGTCCTTAGGTAGCTGAGGCATTTATTTGATTTAATGCAAGTAGATACATTAATTAAGTCTAGATTAGACAGTTTTGTCTTTCGAGAGGGAAAACGGAATATAGGCACCCTCCTTTGTATTATTGAAAAAAAAAAAACAATTCAGATTTGCATTGGAAGCAGCATTAGCATTCAGGAGCAAAAATAGCAAGCAAAGAACTGGTGAAGAATCCCCATGTACAGATATTGAATTAATAGGAAAGCTTTGATTCAATTCCATGGCTGTGATTATTCTCTATGTGTTGTTGATATTATGTTGTTGCATACTTGCTTCTTGTTATGCCTTCATTGTATATGCTGCATATGTAATTTCATGGAAGATTAGAAATCTGGGAGAGCGGCGAGAATAGGTTTCAGAGTGTTTCTCTGTTCGAGCCAGGAGATTCTTGCATAGAGTGCAGTTGAATTCCTCCGCATAGAGTGCGTGAAGGGCTCTACAGTTAAACTCTTATTCTCCTCTACCGGAATTGTGTTGGGGTATTTGAACCGTGCAGGTGAAGAACAGGTTGAATTGAAGTCTCAGAGGCAAGCCTGGGAAAAGGAGAACAGGAAAGCCTTGATTCAATTCCATGGATGTGTTTATTCTCTGTGTGTTGTTGGCATTATGCCTTTGCATAGTTGCTTCTTGTTACGTATTTCTTTCATATGCTGTGTATGTGATTTTGTGGAAGAAATGAAATTTGAATGTCTGAGTGAATGAGTTTCAAAAGTTTCTCTAAGTGAATCAGAGAATTCTTGCAAGGGTGCACTTAAATTTTTCTGCAAGGAATGCGTGACTGCATGGTTACTTGGAGGGATCTTTTATCCTCGTCTCATGGAGAGACACTCCTTGTTTCGAAGGTGCAGCAAGGATAAAGGGGACGTGAAGTCTATAGACTGAACAGAAGAAATTTCGAAGGTTGGGGAAAGTGGAAGCGTCGAAAGAATCACGAGGAGCACGACTGAAGGTCGTGGATTGAACGTTTCGGGAGCTCGTTAAGTAAAGCTCTTGATTCACGTGGAGGAAATCGCGGGATCGAGAGAAGCGAAGTCTCGGTGTTTTCGCGCATGGAATGATTCATAGTCAAGTTGACGCGGCGAGAAATCTCAGGACATCGGGTCTCGGAAGTAGAAGGGAGGTGAGATTGGTCTCGCGAGGGGCGAGGAAACGAGAGGCGAGATAGCAAGTTATCAACATCTTGATGTTTCGGATCTCGAGAGTTGGGACCCCGAAAGTATAGTGACGTGAATCGCGATAGCGCGAGGTCTCGATACGCCGAAGGAAGGTCAACATTGACCAGAGACATCGGGTCTCGGGGATCCGAGGGTCAAGTATTCAGAGTTGAACTCACGAAGTTGCAAGGGCCGATCCTCCGATAACCCAGGAAGGGAGGATAGCGCGGGTGAAGAGTCACTGTGGGTACGAAGGATTCCCGCGAGGGGAACAAAAGAACATTTGCGTTCTTCGGGCCGAGCGAAGAGAAGGTCTTGGTAAGAGCGGGTCAGACCGTGAGGGTGGCGACTTCGCACCACATTGATCGACAAGCATGAACTTTTCGGAGGACGCAGGGACAACGACTTGGAGTTGTCACCTTGGGCTACGGTACACATGATTTTATTTTGAATGGTATATTAATATTGTTCTTGCGCTTTCAATGATGTATTTCTATTTTGTAAAGAAATGCGTTTTACTCAGCATTTTAATCAAGGACTTAAAAACATCATAGCTTTACGCCCGTTGTTTTTGATTGATTTCCTTGGCAACCCGACACCTGATTGCTACAACTGTTTTGTTTTGTTTTACTAATTATTATGATGAGATTGCACTTTATCTATCGTCCTCATCCATAGATTATCAGTCCACGTCTGAGCAGTAGGTGAGGAGCCAAATTGATACTCGTCACTTCGATGCATAGCGATCTATATATTCCAATGCCCTTCTTTTTTGTGCGTGGATGATGAGCGAAGGATGTTTTTGCCCAGCTGTCTACCCTTGTTGATTGTTTCTGGTTGATTGATCATATTGCACCTTCTTGTGAATGAGTATCTATGCATTTGATTGATCCTGTGTCGAATGATTAGTCTTGCACCATCTTGTGTTGAGATCTTCGTGTTTTGTTGATTCATCTCTAATCGATTAGTCTCTTCGAATGTTGAATATCTTTGTGCTTTATATCTGCGATTTCTTGGCATATCACCCAGCGCTTGATTGGTATAACCTTTGTGATTTTGTTGATAAATCCCAGCACTTTTTTGGGTATCTTCTCTGCGATTTTATTGCTGAATCCCAGTGCTTGGTTGGATATTTAGATTGTGATCTACATGTGTCGACTGCAATGTAATATATTGACTGCGTTTTAATATTTAATAGATTCTATCTGCGATTTTATATATATGGATGCATTTTGATATGTATACATGGTGACTATGATTAATATTAAGTATGCGATTTAAATGTCTGGGCATTTTTAAATGTATGGGCATTTCTTAATGATCAAACACATCGATTTAAATGTTTGGGCGTTTTTAATGTCTGGGAGCTTTTGTAATGATATATCACGGTGATTTTATAGTCATTATAACAAGAATATTCTGGACCGCGATTTAATACTGTTGATAGTAAATATAATTGACAACAATTGAACATCATCTTTTACACATTGTTATCACAGTCACACAATGATTTCACATTCCCTTTTGACATTTACTCCACAATATCTCATCCATTACTTTTATACACAACAATTATGTACACAACAATTTTTCCTGGCATTGATACACTGCAGATTCGTTTTACACGACACTTTAGTGATGGCGTTATTGTTCTTTAGTTATGCTTTTATTTATGTTAAAAAAACAGTGAAACTCTTGAGATACAACGATTCATGGATACCAATCATCCATGATTTATTAGACAGCATTACGTTTTGTTTACACATCCATTTCTCCATATATTTAATAGGCTGCTTTTACACTCTGCGTTTTGGATAGTGATTATACATTTAATAGGACAGGGGTAACACGCCTCTCAGAAGTGCAGAAATTTAGGAAGAAAACGACAGGGATACAATCTGGCCAGAATCCTCACCTATTTCAGAATTTGGAAGGAAAACGATAGGAAACAATCGGGCCAGATAGTAAGGGCCCATGTTCGAGCTGTTGAAGGTCGTTCTGACCTATGTTGGACATCCAACCCAACACAAGCACCGTTCGACTATCTTTGAGCCTAGCACCTATTGAAAATAATCCAACTCGTCTTCCGTGCCCAATGCGAGGACGTCGAGGCACCATTAATCTCAGCGAGATCACTCCTTTACCAAACACAAATCCTCAACCTGTTTTAACTAAAATATTTAAGCAATAAATTAACGGAGGGCCCTCACCGAGCTTGGTACTTTATTCATCAACATTTCACCAGTGTAATAATCATGTACCGAGATCTGTTCTCTATTATCCTTCCTCGTAGAAGACTAGATTAAATCCAAATGGTCGCCAACCTTGGTTTTAATGATTTATCTTTGACAGCGTTTTTTCTCTAGGATAAATTACAAGAAATTATTATATGTATTATTTATATAATAATAATAATAATCTATTTTTAAAGTCACAGTCAAGCCAACACATTAAATTGGTGTATGAGATTTTTCTGAATTTAAAAAATATATGTTCTTAAACATTAGACCCACTCATACCGTATATGGTATATACCAGGAATATCACATATATCAATCTTATAATATTTAATAGGCATCATTGATGAATGGACAACGATTGGGTTGCTGACAACAAATATCTTTAATCACAGTATTAGTTATTAAAAGACAACTAGATTGTTGTTAACCCAACGATTTCCCTTAAATTTTTTAGTGACCGCATTTTTTGTGAGCGAATTACCTGATTCGTGTGAGCGTTGATGAGCGATTTTATAAATGTTGGACAACACTATCACATTTACAGGCAGCAAGATAAATGCTACAGTCATCTATTAATAGACAAAGATTCTATAGTAGACTACGTTATCATCATTAGACTTGTTAATGGGAAACGACATTGATTGTGGAAAGCAATATGAAAAGATAGCGTTGCATGTGAATGTCAGCGATTTTGGGAGAACGACAGTATGGTAAGATGGTACTGACAGCGTTGTGATTACTGCTACGTATGACTGCGTATTCATCCGGTATAATAGACAACAAATATCATATGTATAATAGACAACAAATATCATATGATAGACAATATTTAGAGTAATTAGTAAATTAAATTGATTAATCACAATTTCCAATGAAGTAATCATATTTCCCAAATATTTTTGTATTTCAAGTTTTGCAATTCTCAATGATCTAAAAATTGAATATTTACAATTAACCATGCAAGTTTAATTTACTAGATTTAATATGCAATGCTCTATTATTTATTTCATTATATTTTTTTTACTATTAAAAATTTTAAGGGATTTGTCAATTATAATAAAGTAGTGGAAGGGTATAGTTACAATGAAATCGTTGTCACATTGGAATGAAGTTAATGATATTTTGGGTTAGAATTCCACATCGTAGTTTCTGTTAATAGCTTTTAATCCTTTTATTCAGATATGTTATTTTTCAATTTTTGTTCAATGAATAGTGTTAACTCGACTTTCAAACTCTCTTTTTAAAATGAAAATCTTGGATTGGCGTTCGTGACAAATTTGATTCATTGGAATAAATTCTACTCTAAGTCGTAATCTTGGCCACTGAATTCAAGAATTTAAATTAAATTGTAAGGTCTAGAGACAATACTACACTCCTCAACAACCCTTGTCCACTACAACAAGAAGCCAATGACTAAAGATGAGGTTTATTTTCCTAAACTAAAAAAAAATCCTTTGTATGTTACTTTAGTCGTCATAACAAAAAGGGTTGTTATAGATTCTTCATTTTCTGCTTCGCCTTCCATTATTTTTCGTTTTAAAATTTTATATTTTTCATCATTTTCCATAGTCGTCTTGATTTTGTCTTCCAAATCCATCTCATAACTACTACTTGCAGTGATGTAGACTAAATTTGCATGATGACTTAAAACATCTACAACTTTATTTTCTTTACCCTTAATATGTTTTATTTCAAAATCATATTCAATTAGGAAAGCTAGCTATCTAGCTTGTCGAGCATTTAGATTTTGTTATCAAACAAGTATTTAAAACTAATATTATTTGACATCACCAAAAATATTCTTCCTATGATATAGTGTCGCGACATCTTAAGGGCATGTATTATAGCAACTAGCTCTAAATCATGAATAGCGTAATTATTTGTGTTCGTGTCGCGACATCTTAAGGGCATGTATTATAGCAACTAGCTCTAAATCATGAATAGCATAATTATTTGTGTTCTTTAAGCTTTCTTGATTCATAATCTACCAAATAATTTTCTTGGATTAAAACCCCTCCGAAATTTTCTTTGCAAGAATCCCTACGTACTACAAATTATTTATATGGATCTACAATTTTTAGTATATGAGCAGTAGTTAGAAGGTGTTTTATTAAAACTTTCTTGACATTTTTTTGTCCAATTAAATTTTATTTCCTTCTTGTGTAAAGAGGTTATAGGATACGTAATCTTTGAAAAAACTTCAATAAATATTTGATAATAGCCAATGATCCCCATAAAATATCTTATGTCAGTAACGTCTTTGGGAACATGCCATTCCATTATAGCTTTAATTTTATCCGGATCAACATAAACTCCTTTAGAAATAACATGTCCCAAATATTGTATTTTTTCTTTATAAAATTCACATTTGCTTAGATTAGCATATAATTCGTGTTCCCTTAATACTTGTAGAATTATCCTTAAATGTTCTTCATGCTCTTGCTCATTTTTTGAATATAATAATATATCATCTATAAATACAATGACAAATTTATCCAAGTATTTACTTAAAATATTATTCATTAAACACATGAATGAGGTTGGAGCATTTGTTAAACCAAAAGGCATTACTACAAACTCGTAGTGGTCATACTTCGTTCCAAATTTTTTCTATGAATATATTCATATTTTATCCTAACTTGATGATATCTAGAACGTAAATCAATTTTAGAAAATATTGTTTCTCCTCTTACTTGATCGAAAAGATCATCAATGTGAGGTAAAGAATATTTGTTTTTAATATTCATTTTATTAGTTGTCTATAATTATTGCACAATCTTAAAGTACCATTCTTTTTCTTTACAAAAAGTACAGGTGCTCCCCATAGAGAAACGCTTGGTCGGACATACTTTTTATCTATTAATTATTGTAATTGTATTTTCAGTTCATTCAGTTATAGGATGTTCATCTATAAGGATCCTTAGAGGCTGGTACCGCACTAGGTACTAGATTTATAGTAAAATATATGTCTCTATGTGGAGGAATCTTGGAATTTCTTCTGGAAATACGTCCTTAAACTCATTTAAAACATGAAATTCTACAAAATTATTTTTTTCACTTTCCTCCCTATTATCTATTGCATGTACAACATATATTTTACAGCCTTTATGCACTCACTTTTTCATTTTTAATGTTGATATTTCCCGAACATAAATTGTTTTAGGTATCCCCTTTATATTAACAACATTACTAGTATACATGCATAAAAATGTCTTGTTATTACAATTGAAAATCATTCTATTTTCCTCTAACCAATTCATACCAATCAACAAGTCATATGATCCCAAAGGAAAAACATTAAAATCAACATAGGTTTTGAAATCATTCATAAAGAGTTCACACTTGCCAATAAATTTCGTTACTTTCCTTTTTGTTCATGTAGCAAGATGAACTAACCATGATTTTTCAAACTTTCTTTTTGTAGTTTACAGAACTTCACTACTCTAGGTGAAATATAACTTAAACTAGCACTAGGGTCAATCAAAGTAGAGATTGGTTCATTATTTAACGTCTACTTCCACCATGGAAGTCTGATGATCTGCTTGTCTATTTTCCAATGCTGCACTAATTTTTGGAATCTTCCTTGCTATTTCGTCTAGTGTAGAAGCTTCACAGACAATATGGATGTTGTTGTTGTGTTTCTTCCCGGGAAGAAAGTATTTGTAATAATGTGGGTCACCACACTTCCAACATTTCAAAGGTTCTCTTTGGGTTGTATTTTTACTATAAACAATAACTGGTTCTTTATCCTTATTCCCATATTGATTATAAGGTTTATTACATTTACAGTTACTCCCTTGATAGCTCCCGTTGATTATTTCCAAAAATTTTATTTAAAATTTTGATCCTTCATTGTCATACTTCCCAATTTTAATTCATAAAATTATTTATCCCTTCCTTCGTAATATTGTTCTAACAATTATTGTCTTTTAAACTATTTCTTAAAATTTCTCCAAGCTACATATCATTCTTTAATATGTTTTACTTTTTTTATATCTTGCTAGATGAAACAACTGTTGTTTTTATCACTCTATGTGCAACACTGACATCTTTTTTTCGAGATTTTCCAAAATCTTTTAATACACTAGTTATATTGTCAAAGATATTCTTTTTCACCTTTGTATCTTTTGTCGACTTTTGAATACCCAATAATGATGTAGCTTCTTTTAACTTTTTTGACTTTATTAGACAGAGTAAAAGTTGAGCTTGTACTGTTACTGATTCA
>CBVK0100392027.1:0-20582 GCA_900067695.1 Picea abies | reverse complement strand
TTGGAATTGGGCCTTGGTCATAGCGCTGTGGTCGCACGGAGAAGTGGAATTCGCGCCTAGTGTTGATCGCGCATGGGAGCTTCCGAAAGGACCTGTGGATCTATCAAATTGAGATTCAAGAGAGGAATCGAAAGAGCCGATCCGGCTCTGGGAGAGATAAAGAATGATCCTATGAGCGGATCTCGGCCCGAGAGCCGATAGGTCTGCGTCACTCAATCGTGCTCTTTTTTTCCCGACAAAATAAAAATAAAATTCATTTTACTATAAGTAATAAAATTACATTCAATACATGCCAATGTTTGTTATGTTTCCACAAACCACATCTTCTGTAAAATTCTTTAAAACTTGTTCTACAGATTTACAATAAAAAAACTTGCTAAGTAATCTTAGCAAAATCCTCAAAACCCAAGCAAAAGAACTTAGGCATTGTATCAAAAAAGTTCATTGATAGGTCTATTAAATCATTACAACTCCATGAGGGATCAAAACTACATCATCATATTCTTCACCATCATGAAAGAAAAATAAAAGAAAAACGTTAAAGATTGTATACATCCTAAAAATGCAATTGAAGAACTTTTTTTTTAAGTGAGACTAGAGAATATATAAACAATGGCCAAAATGACTATGAGTTACAGAATAAGCTTACCTGCAATTTAAAAAAGTGGTGTCAGTGGTATTTTTATATATACCCTATTGCCTAATATCTTTCCTTCTAGAATTACATCTTCTATAATAATTATGTCTTTACATGAAAAAATCCGAAAAAGGATTTCCAAAATACATATTGATTTACAGTATATAGATTAGAGAAGGAAAAACCATTTTGGATTTGGAAGAGTATAGCATTGGCCCATACCAATAGTTTCATTTGCATACTATTCCTGCTCTTGGGCTTTAGAATCTCTTCAATATGATGTGTCTGTAGAGTGAGTGTCATTTTCATACTGTATTGCCCATTTCATTTTATAGCACTCCATCTCAATTTCAGAAATTTTCTCTCTGTTATTCCCTAAGATCTCCATTATTTTTCCCAACTGTTCATGTTGATTCCTTTCCAAGTTGTGCATAGAGGCATACATATTGTTGATGGCATCTTTGTAGTCTTGAGTTTCAATAGTAAGATTCTAAATTGTTTGGAGACAGAAAATAGACAATAGGCCTTGAGAAGTAACCAAAACCTTCTTGGAAAAACATGGATAACTTGAAATGAGTGTAGGCAAGAGGACCAGGCTAAGAGGTAACCTCTAGAAACACCCCACCCTTGGAGAGAGGCCACATATAGAACCGAGCTAGTGGAACTAGACAAAAATCCCCCAAAGGGTCGATTCTCCAACTAATGGGAAGTGACAGAATAGAGGTAATGGAGAAGTGCACCTCCAAATCGTTAACACAACAAAAAAATCCTTAAGGGGACAAAGAAACCTTTTCCTATCCTCAAACCAAACCAGGTTAACCAAAAATCTTCACCCTTAAAGAAGACTCAAAGAAATAGCCTTCTATCTAACCAGATACAATAATTCAAATAACAAAAGGAAAGATTTATTGCTTTGTTCATCTAAATGAGAAAGGACCAAAAGGAACATATTGTTGATGAAAAGGAATGGAAGTCCTTATACCAACATTTTTAAATCTCATTGGGCTAAGGCAAAACAGGCAGGGTTTTTAACCTGAGTTTATAGCCTTGAAAAAAATATATATCATCCCTCAAGAAATGTGTACTTGGGCCTGATGCTAGTTTATGTGTATTTGCTTTAAGAAGAGAAAAATAAGAAAAATGCTTGTATGTAAAATTTATAACATATTTGAAAAATAATCAAGAAATAAAATCTCTGACATCATTACACATCAAGCCAAAGATGAGACCAAAAACCAACAATGATTTTATTGATTCAATTCCAAATTACAACCAAGACCAAAAACCAACAATGATTTTATTGATTCAATTCCAAATTACAACCAGAAACTTTCTTTTCATACCCCTGTGTGGGTAAGGACCAAAGTTAGACTTGGAAGTCTAAGGTGGAATGTTACATCACACGTAGACCACTGGTGTCTTCTAAGAAAAGACCAAGACTGAGAATACTGGAACAACTAGCAACAAATGCATCATTGTCTTGACTCTGTAAAATAATTCTAATCAGCACTGAAAAATAAATCAAAAATCAAATTAGAATAGATAAACTATCAAAACAAATGATTGACCTTTTGAAGCATGAAAAAAATATATGCTTCTTAGTCCTTCTTATTGCCACCTTAAGTAAAACAGTGTTGTCAGCAACAAGATTCAGCCCTTATGTAATTCAAAAATGAATGGAATATAAATGAAATCTCACCTTAGAGCAAGAGAAAACCTTATTAGAATTTTGCCTCTCTATTCTCTCCTTTTTGTCTCTCCATCAAGTCTTTCTTTTATTCTCAAAAGGTAGTTTGATTAGTTTCACCCACCTTTAGTTAAGTGGTTAACTAACTTCTGACTAAGTGGGATAACTTTTAATAAACAATAATAAAGGTTTTTAATAAATAATAACTAGTAGGTGGGGACCCCCTATGTATCTTTAGTATTTAATTTTCAATATCCCTAGTACCTTCATAAACTTAACATGCATGTCATAACATAAAATAAATGTGCATCCATTAAATAAACATGCCATAAAAACACTTGTGACTGCCAAAATAGTTTAGATATGCCTAAAATAGATCAATATCGTTTGTTGTCCAAAAATATAAGTGTAAATATGTCTAAGAGTCAACTGCAAAGTAAAGAGCCATCATAATATAAACTTAAAAGTCGTATTTTTTATGGGAGGTCTTCCTCCTCTGTTCACTGCTTTGAGATGATGTCATCATGTGTGTCTATAAGTCTACCTCAATAGTCTTTCTACTTTCATTTGTCGATGCTTCAGGGTGCATATCACCAAAGGTAATGTTTTATGGATCAAGCTTTTAGGGAATGGAATGAGAAGTAACATAATGGGAAGAATTTTTTGATGAACCGGAGCTAAGTGAGCATGCAGGTTGCTTTCCTTTGCTTGGTTTAGGATCTTGAACTAAAACTTTATGGATTTTGGGTTGATGATGTGACAATACATGTGAGGCCATTGAGATAGCAAGATGAAGTGGTTAATTAGGAGGAGGTGGAGGTAACGATAGTGATACAATAGGACAACCATTGATATGAGGTAGAGGATCATGAATTACTTCATTACAACCATCATTAGCCGGAATCTCATGTTGCATAGACACATGGAATTATACAGGAATGCCATTGATACTAGGATGATACTGTAATGGGGGTCTGATAGGTGGTGCAGGACAGTGAAAATGTCCCTGGCCAGCTAGATGGAGAAAGTTGGTTTGTAGGAGTTGGTTAAACACCTCAGAGTCTGCATCAAAATGGACAGAGAATCTAATTCTTTTGTTTCTACCCCTCTTCTAATCATCTTGTTTTCCTCTATTCCAATTTCCTTTTCTTTCCTTGTTATCTCTGTTAGATCGATTACTTCCATTGTTGAAAAATCTCATCTAGTTAATCATGAAGAATGGAATAGTGTACGCATACAACAACAAGTAAATCATCAAATCTAATTTTGCATAATTTTAACATAATTTAAAAGTGGTTCTGACTCAATCAACATTTAAGCATGCAAGCAGCCAGGGACAAGTGGGGGAAAGGAACCCAAAATGATAAAAAAATCTCTACCCTTTAACATCTACTAAACTGCATATCACTTATTCTTCCACAAACTGATATTCATTATATACTTTAGAACACAGGAAATACAATGAAATTGGGATGATATTCATTATATACTTTAGAACACAGGAAATACAATGAAATTGGGATATATGAGGGAATTTGTAATGAGCGTAAAGTGAAATTAAATGATGAGAAAGAGTGGAATATGTTATTAACCATAACATTAGTTTGTCAACTTTCAACCATAAACTTGCCAATCAACAATCAAGTTTCATATGTCATGGCAATCAATTTTTTCATTGTTTAGTTCAATTATATGCCAAGTATCATTCAAATACACTATTAATATGTCTATTATATTTCCTTCAAAATCCTTTAATTTATTTATATAACAGGGGGAAGAAAATGGATTTAATGAAAAAATGGTATTGGGACTTTGGGAGCAATTTATGTAAAGTGGGAGTATGAAAGGAATTGGTCCTAAAAAAATAAATAAATAAATAAGGAACAATCATTTCCAAACGTATTCCAAATGACCTTATTTCATTCATTATTGTTTGTCATCTTAAACTTGTACTTGGATCATGGGCATATAATCATGTGATTGCACTCTTTTTATAAAACAGAGCTCATGATTCAACTTCAACTTTATGTAGAGACAAACACTCGACAATGTATCTTTTTCAATTTAGCTTCAAACCATGCATACAACAACCTATATATCTTCCTCATATACTTGAAAATTGTTCATGCCAAACTGCCAACAACCTTTCTCTTTAATAGAAAACATTTTCTATTATATGCAACATGGGGAGGAAAGATGGAGATTTAAATGATACATGACCTTGGGAATTTAGGAATAATGTGTTGGAAGTGAGAGAATGAGAAGAATCGGTCATGTATACATAATACAAATAATCAATGTTCTTTTAACATAATATTGTTATCCATAAGATCAAACTATTGTAGTCAATCAAAAGCTTTATGCAACTTATATTTATTTTATTAAACAAGTGTTGTGCATGAAATTTTGGTAAATAAATGTGTAGTCTCTTAAATAAAGTCTGTATCAAATTCCAATTCCATGCAATGACATATTGTGCATGAAATTTTGGTAAATAAATGTGTAGTCTCTTAAATAAAGTCTGTATCAAATCCCAATTCCATGCAATGACATACTCCAGCATGTGTTTCTTGATACCTATAATCAATATTTTAACATGGTGATATTCTAAAATCATATATCATTATGTTGACTATGGACTAAAAAATGTATCATAAAAACTTTGAGAATTGTAATCAATTCAACAAAATTATGCATGCAACTTTCATAACCCAAACAATTGTGTGTACAAACATGAACAAATAGGTCAAACACCAAATCACTTTTAATAACATTTCCTTTTGGTCAAAATCAAACTCATGGAGTTTTTTATGAATTGTACTCTAAACCCGGTGTGAGAATTTCAAAATCTCTTGTGTAAACATTTTGTATTCGTACTCATCAAAGCTTTCAAACCAGGGACTGCATAACTATATGTATATTTTATAATCGACAAGGGTTCTAAACTGGGCATCAATCTACCAAAGTTTCAATATGACCCTGCTAGCATGCATTAACAGTCATCAAGTCATGATTTCAAAATTCCAATGCAAGACAAACAGTGACAAAGCCAGCCATATTATGCGTAAAATATTATAACTCAAACCATCAATTTATAAACAATGTCAATGGATTGAATTGAACAAGTCAAAGTCTATTTATATAAAGACTCCATGAAGCTCAAATTCGAAATTGGATGCGAAAATTCCATCACAATATCGTGTGCAGGGTTTTTATATATAGGTTTTTGAAATATAGCGAACATAACCAATCGATACCTCACATTCAGAGTCATGCAACAGAAATAAGGTTGCATTCTCATAGAAAATTATTTGTGTAGGATGTGGGTTTGATACCATCAAACATGCTATAGATTTTCCTTGTATCGCCATTGTCTCAACATGTAGAATTAACTTCTAAAACTCAAACCCTTCCTTAAGACTTGACCCAAAATTCATATCACCAAAATTGATGGCTTCCAAAATAGAGAAAACTAGCAAGAGTGCAAGTGTGGCTACCAGAGGAAAGTATTGGTTAAATCATTTTTTTAGAGCGGAGGTCAAGTTGTATAAGCTTGATATCAATGTCATTTCCAATGGCTTGAGCTAGGTTTTTTTGGGTTTATCTTCTTCAAATGATTTTCCATCGATTATTTGCAGTAAAGACTTGAACTTAAACCTAAATTAACCAAATTCTTTCCAATAATAGTCACAAATATACAAAGTACGTACAAGAAAAATAGAACTTAGTTTTTGTAGAGGTACTTAAGACCCACTTTGAGATGGATAAAAAGAAAGAGCACGCCCAAAAACCGATTAAACATAGAGCCACTCTTAAAATTATTACTGCAAAACAAGCATACATTTGATGAAAAATGAGCTAGAATCTACATACCTTCCCAAGTGCTTCAAATACTCGTGAAAACCGGTGTAAATGATTATGGAAACTGTCAAGGTTTCATCTCTGTAACCAAACTATTTCCACAACAAAAAAATTCTAAATTCCTTGAATGAACAATGGAATGCCAAAACCAAAGCAAGATATGGGTGTCAATACCCACGTACTGGTGTATTGAATGCATGACAACCACTACGTCATTTCCATAACATGCATGCAATAAACCCTATGCCAATTCAAACTTCCACTTTCCAAACAAACGATATAGCAAGCAATCAAAGCATGCCAAATGAGCAGGTGACCACCTGCCATGTTGGTCGACGTAAATGCCATGAAAACTGTCATCCAAATGAAAGCTTGAAACTTACTGTTAGGGTTCAATCACATTAATAAAATATCCATTGTAATCTGTCGATTATGGTGCATGATTCAAGTATTATTGTAGTGTCAAACTCTTTGATAACCATGAAATGCAACACTTGCACGAATATTTATATACCATATGTGTCATGCAACCTGATACCTCAACGTTTATAACCAAATACATCATGTTTACAATGAAATCTTGTGAACACTGCATGGTATATAATGTTTGTGATATGAAATTTGAATGCCTCTGATTATATATGATATGTTTGTATAAAACAATTATTTGCATGTCGAACTATATTATTCAAACTATAATGGATGCATTCAAAGTCCCTTTTAATCAAAAATTACATTTATTTTTTGTACTTTATACCTTGACATTATAACATGTGTTAATATTTATGGCAATATTTGCAAATAATTAAACTTAATGATCTTAGCTATTCTAAAGTATGCTTCTTATCACACAGTAAAAACAATTGTAGTCACTGTCAAGCATGGATGCAGATCATGTACTCTTTTCAGCAAATTAGCAATGCTTTCATCTCAGGAATATTTGAAAATAAACACGGAATTCTTTCCTCTCAATGGGGGTCCCACCTACTAGTTATATATTTATAATAAATTTTAAAATATGCCTTGCAACTATTTGCAGATTATGTAGCTAGTGGCAAGTGTTGGATTACTGAGAAGGGGGGTGAATCAGTAGTAGAGAAATATAATCCTTTTAACCACAATATGTAAGTGTTATTTATCTTTATGATCAATATAACATTATCATCAAATAAGTGCAGAGTAAACAAACCATAAACAATGAACAATCACACACATGCACAATATACTAGTATTTTTACGTGGAAACCCAATGTGGGAGAAAACCAAGGAATGTTTTTTCTTATATGTCTTTAAGAATTACATTCATTGGAGGCACCAACTTCCTTTGTTCTCCAGCTACAACTGGAAGGAGGCTCTGACCCCCTATATTGTCATGATACAACCTGAGGAAAGCTCCAACTCCCCAATTCTTTGGCTACAACGAGAAGGAGGCTAAAATCCCCTATGTTCTTCAGATACAACCGGAAGGTGGCTACAACCACCTATCCTTTCCCCATCCAACCGCCCTGAAATATAAATGAAATGATGAAACCATTGCCACATTGTCACTATGACGTATACCACTGTAAACCTGTACCAATCTGTGCCAACAACATGTAACCAACCTGTGTCATTGACATGTAACCAACATGTACTTTTACTATGCCTGAACTAACAAAACCCAACATATACGCGACATGTCTGTGCTGCAGCACACATATGTATGTGCCCTTTCTCTATTGTAGCCCGCGTATGTACACGGCCTTTCTATACTACAACCTATGTACACCTTCTGAAAACTAGGGTTTTCTCTTTCCTGAAAAAATATACCCTGTGTTGCCTCTGTCACATCAACCTGCAACTTGTCACTATGTCCATACTGTAGTTGTTCCCTATGCATACATCCTCATACAAATCCCTTAACCAAGTGCATCTATATATCTCTAGTCATGTGCCATCCAAGTGTGTATAATCATGAACAAGTATAATAACCCTCACATGGACTGGGCATCAAACCCTAACTGATATACAGCCTCTCAATACATCAACCACTTCAAAAATACAAGCTCTCAACCATATACCACAAAATCCCTTAACCATATGCCAAGAAATACAATATATGCCTCAACACTAACAAGATGTACCAATGATAAATTATACCAGCACTATATTTCTGTAGATCTGGCTTATACAATAAGTCCCATATAGACAATATCCTCTCTAGGGAAAATCCCCAAACCCCCATAACCATTTCTCATGTAGACAACAAAATCCAACTTCTTATAGAAATAAAACATACCTTTTGAACATTATAATCACCTATGAGAATAATAATTGTTCGAAATGTTTATCAGTAACAGACACTGCAAGGTACATACATGCTAGTTATAACCCTGATCGCGCTCTGGTGCAACCTCAAATCTGACTAGGGTTCGCCCCAGCCGCCGCCATGGAAGCTCAAGGGGGAGGGGAGTCGCCGCCCCCTCCTTCTCCGTCCTCCTCCTTTCGAAAGTTAGTCGCAGCCTGCAGCCAGAAACTCCCGCCTTCAGTTCCCCCAAACTTCGTTAAGAAACTAGACATTGTCCCGGAGATTGACCTGCCCCCTGAACATCCCATGAAGGTCGCTCTTTCCCTCTTAGAACGAGGACTTGTTGGTCAATTCATGGGGCTCTAGCCCTCAACCAGATCCACAGACAACTGGATTCAAAGGAACTGGAGACCGCTAATCACAAACAGCATAATGTGCTATGCGGTCAGGAGAGGGTATTTTATTTTCGAATTCATCTCTCAGGAGGACAGAGATTTGATCTTCAGAAATGGACCGTACTTCATGGGCACACAAGGTCTCTATTTGAATCGATGGACCCCAAGCTTTGATCCTGCCTCAGAAGTGCCTAAAGACGTCCCCGTCTGGGTTAGACTCCCAAATCTGCCAATACACTGTTGGAACCCCTCCTCGCTTCAAGCAATCGGAAATGGACTGGGGCGTTACATTGATGGAGCAAACCCAAGAGACCAGTACTCTTGTGCATGGATTTGTGTGGAAGTTGACCTGGAGGTAGGTCTACCAGAAGCAATAAAATTAAAAGTTGGGGATTGGCACCACTTCCAAAAGCTGGATTACGAACAGCTCTCGTTCAAATGTAGAGGTTGTCATGAATATGGCCACTTCCAAAGGAACTGGCCAAAGAACCCTACTATAGAGAAAGCAGGGGATGAAGGCTGGCAACAGGCTCAGAAGGGGAAATCCAAAATGAAAGGACCAAGAAATGAAAATACAGTCCCAACGCAAGCCAACAACTTAGGAACCAAGGAGACTGAGAACAGCTTCAGTATATTGGCTAAGGAAACTGGCGAAGAGGAAGCGGATCCAAGTAAAGATGCCCAAGAGGAAGGAGCAAGAGGAAACCAGACACCTGTGGACAAAGGACATCAAAAAGCAGAAGAAGAAGGGGAGGGAAACAAATCCCCCCAACGAATGGAAGGAAGTTAGGACATAGAGGAAGGGGAGATCTCAACAGGAAGCGACTCAGAAGGTGCAAGCAAAGCTTGGGCCACCCCAAAGAAAATGGGAAGAGGTAGGAAAACCAAAAAAGAAGAAAGAGACCAGGAAACATACAAAGACATCCTAAAGGGCTCATAACCAACCATCAAACAGCTTTCGGCATACTAGAAAGCAAGCCAAAGCCTCCCAAGGAGGTTGCTCCTCCCCCCAAGGTATTTAATGATTCTAACCTCCTGGAACTGTAGGGGACTTTGTAGAAAAAGGAAAGAGGAAGCACTCAAGGATATACTCAAATCTTCGAAAGCAAACATCCTACTCCTCCAGGAGACCAAGATGAGTCAGCAAGACTCACTCAAAACTTTGTTGAACGTTTGGAGAGGTAGCCAAGGAATAGCCGAAAATGCCAGAGGTGCCTCAGGAGGGCTCTGCACTCTGTGGAACACCTCCAAAATAGATCTAATCAACTCTGACACATGCATGCACTGGATTCACACCAAACTTCTCCACAAAGACTCGGGTTATAAGGTAAGCATCTTCAATATCTATGTGCCGCAACATATAGAGGAAAAGAAACACTGTTGGGAATCCCTAAAAAACTTCTTACAGCAAAATGAACTTGACAACATCATTCTTTGTGGGGATCTAAATGTAACCCTGGCTCAGGAGGAAAAAAGAGGGGGATCCATCGTGAGAGACCCGGCTAGAGAATGGGTGGAAGATCTAGTATCATCCTGGGACCTTATAGATATCAAGCCTGCCAAAGGACTCTACACGTGGACAAACAAAAGGATAGGCCCTGGGCACATTGCTGCCAGACTAGATAGATTCCTAGTCCAAAGTTCCTTTCTTTTACTGGGTCTCACAGCCACGGCCGAGATCCTGCCTCGGAGTGTCTCAGATCACAAGCCCATCCGCTTAGAAATCAGATCCGACCAAGTCCGAGGACCCATCCCTTTCAAATTTAACCCGACTTGGATCCAAGACAAAGACTTTCTCCCTCTTGTTTCCAAAACGTGGACCAACATTGTTAAAGGCTCAGCTTTTTATGTCTGGGAAGAGAAACTAAGAAGGCTAAAGAGAGCTCTAAAACTTTGGGCAAAGAGCCAACCAAATCCAATCGCCTCGTGCATAGAAGCCCAAATACAACTCGAGAACCATCAGCTGGAAATGGAAAACAAAGAGGTCACGCAAGAGGTGTTGCAACAACAAGACGGCCTTCAAAGACAATGGCATAGAGCCTACAGAAAGGAGGAAAGCTACTGGAGGCAAAAATCAAGAAGCCTTTGGTTGAAAGAAGGAGATAGAAATACAAGCTACTTCCACAAGCAAGCAAAGGCAAGGAAACACTACAAAGCAGTGACAGAAATACAAGTCCAAAACAAAACAATTGCAGACCCAGAAGGCATAAAACAAGCAGCCTTTGAAGCCTTTGAGGCGCTCTACTCAGAACCGCAAGGGACAGAAATAGACCCGTAGATGTACCCTCTCTCCATTATTCCAGGCCTCATAACGGAGGACATCAACTTCAAGCTGATTAAGGACGTATCGCAGCAGGAAATAAAGGAGGCCCTGGACCAAATGAACCCAGATAAGGCCCCAGGCCTGGATGGTTTCACTGCCAGATTCTTTTAGAACTGTTGGGAAATAATCAAAACAGATCTAACCAAAATGATTAAGAAATAACAACAGAGCAGCAAGTTGGGCGGGAGCACCAACTCAGCCTTCCTGGTGCTCATCCCGAAAGAGAAAGGAGCAGTCTCCTTCAACCGTTTCAGGCCTATCTCCCTGTGCAACACAAGATACAAAATTCTCACAAAAGTTATAGCCAATAGACTCAAAACAATCCTTCCCCTCATCGTCCCAGAAAACCAAGGAGGCTTCATCAAAGGCAGGCATATTGCCGACAACATCATCCTAGTTCAAGAGGCCCTACACTCAAGTATCTGGAGGAAAGACAAAGGTATGAAAATCAAACTGGATCTCGCCAATGCCTTTGATAGAGTTAGACATAAATTTTTATTTGAAGTAATGAGAAAGTTTGGTTTTGACCCTTCCTTTGTAAATTGGATAAAAGCTTGTATTGGATCACCATGGATAGCTCCGATGGTGAATGGGAAAGTAACAAAGTTCTTCCAAGCCTCCAGGGGCTTAAGGCAAGGGTGCCCCCTCTCGCCCCTTCTCTATGCAATCCAAGCTTCAGTCCTAAGCTATCATCTGGGAAATTCCCAAGTCCAAAATAACCTCCAGGGACTAAGAATCGCGCAAGGGGTGAAAGATATAAATCATGCGCAATTTGAGGACGATACACTGCTTTTGGGAGGGGCAAGTCCTATAATAGCAAAGAAGTTTAAAGAAGAGTTATAAGCTTACGTTGCAGTCTCAGGTAGTGAAATAAGCCAGACCAAAAGCAAAATTTATGGATGGAATATTACGCCGAATGAAATGTTGGGAATCACAAGAGTTTTGGGGATGGAAGGGCACACCAACTGGGAGGCCTTCAAATACCTGGGAATTCCCATATTCAAATCTACCCCAAGAGCTTCTCACTGCAACCATCTAATAGACAAACTAAAAAACAAAATTTCCTCCTGGGGGGCGAACTGGTTAAACCTAGAAGGGAAAGTTGTCCTGATTAAATCTGTGTTGACCAACATCCCCATCTATCAGAGATCGTTGCTTTTATCCCCTGCCTCCATCATCCAAAAAAATGAAGCACTACAAAGACGCTTCTTGTGGGAAGGTGGAAAACAGTCACGAAGAAAAATGCATCTGATAAGCTGGGGGAAAACCTCAAAACCCCTCTTGGAAGGTGGCCTTAACTTTAAAATAACCCAAGCTCAAAACCTGGCTTTGGGAGAAAAGTTGCTTTGCATGATGGTCACTGGAAAACCAACTTGGAGCAAACTGACACTTTGGAAAAAATACTTTAGGGGGCCTAGGGATCGTTGCTTAGACTTTCCATGCAGGGAATCAAAAGGCTCCCCTATTTTCACTCTCTGCAAAAAGGCATTGCCCCACTTCAGTCCTCATCTCACTTGGGTGTCAAGAAACGAAAAGAAGATCAAAATTTGGCAAGACTAAATTATGGGAGATCCCCCCCTAGAGCTGAGACAGGATCTGCTTCGCCTCAAGGTTTGGATGGAAAGCCAAAACATAATTACTCTCTTTGACATCTCAATTTTGGGGGAGGACAAGTTCAGGACTTGGCAAGGGTGGGGAGTGCCCAACAGACCCCCTGATCTTGAAAGGGATTGGTGTACCCTACAACGTTGTCTTCAAGGGAAAGCCCCCCTAAGGAAAAAAGGAAAGGACGAAAGAGGCTGGGGAGGGAATGCCAAGGCCTACACCATAGCAGAGGGCTACCACCTCATCACCAGCGTCCCCATCGTCCTGCCCAACCCGGCCATATGGAGAGCAATCTGGTAGTCCACGTCCATTCCAAAAACTGACTTTTTCATTTGGACTCTTGCACACAATAGCATCCAAACAGGGGAAAACCTCAAAAAACGTGGTTGGGAAGGTCCCTACAGGTGCCCCTTATGTCTACTAGCTGAAGAATCTACAGACCACCTCCTTCTCAACTATGTTTTCTCAAAATAATTCTGGAAGCTAGCAACAGGAACACAAAGTGCCCTCAGCCTCCCCCCTGACATAAGAAGTCTCCTCCTCCAATGGGACTCCCATTACCCATTCAGTTTTAAAAAAAGAAGCCAGGCCTTTGCTATGTGGAAAGTTCTCCCAAAGTTCATCCTGTGGAACCTATGGCTGGAAAGGAACAATAGAATATTCAGGGACAACAAAAGAAGCATAGCCCTTGTCGTAACCAAAATCCATGCTCTCTTTGGTGAATCTGCACCTTACCTATGCAATTCAAATAACAACCACACACTAGAAGCATCAGAGGAACTCTGGTTAAGCCAGTTCAAAATCCAAGGGCACATGGGCAGAAAATCTAGCACCCCAATCAAAGAGGAATGGGAGATCAGGAAAGGCAAATGGGATTTCGCCAATTGGAAAAGAAGGAGGAAATCCTATATCCTATCCTTTGATGGGGCTTCGAAAGGGAACCTGGGCCAAGCTAGAGGAGGGGGGATAATTGAAAATCCCCTTGAGGCTACGACAATAAACTTCGCATTGGGTTTAGGAATAGAATCCAACAACAGAGCAGAGGCCTTGGCTCTCTGGCAAGGGCTAATTCAAGCAAAAAGACTCAGGATCAAGGACCTGATTATAATTGGTGAATCCAGAGTGATAATACAGGCAATAATTCGTCATTCTAAAACTCAGAATGCGAATCTCAATAACCTTCTGGACAGAATTCATCTCCTATTAAGGGACTTCAACTCTTATAAGCTTTATCATGTGTTAAGGGAACTAAATGGGAAAGCGGATGAGGAAGCTAACAGAGGCACACTATTGGAGCCGAGAATTTTGAAAGTGAACGAAACGGTTTCTAGTCTGGCACTTCCTTGAATAATGACAGTCGCCCTCCTAACTCAAAATCAAAGGAAATCTAAGTCAGTGGACAGGGAAATCGAGGAAACCGCTCAGGTCAAGTCGTGTCAGATAAAATTACTGGATGGGGGGGACAAGGCACGATAGCATGAGAAAGAGAGTTGCATATATGGTGGAGATAGGGTATCCGCTCAGCCATACCTCACGGATTCAGCAAATTGAAGGGAAATCATGAGAATGGATGCAGGAGGAAATAAATCGGAGACGCCCCCTCAATCTCATTCCACTTTAACGCAGCGATTTCGTGAGTATCCTCCGGTGAAGATCAGGGAGCAAGCAGAAGGGGAAGTTGATCGAGCATGGCTTCAAGTTCGAACAGCAAGCCGAGCACCGAGGAGAGGCTCAAAGCAATGGATAAATTGCTGGAAAATTTAAAGCAGCTGCTACAATTTCAATTGGATTTTCTTGAGAACTTGGATTCAGAAGCAGGAAGGTGAATGGAGAAGTTGGAAGAAGACATCACCACTGCCAAACTTGGGTTTACAGAAGAGCTGGGTAAACTACACAGGGAGCTCAAGAACCCCCAAAAGGAGTTTGAAGAACGAATCGATCAGTTGGAGGAAAAAATGGCTTAGCTCAACAGCGATTGGAAGCAAGACCCCGTGAACTAATCCAGTCTATTAGTAGTCTTTTAGCAAGATCTCTCTTCAGCAAGTATGGCATTTTGTATAGAAGCCATCGTTGTAAATAACTCTGTACCTGGTTAAGGTCATGGTAGAATTTTAGCTCTGGATTATAGCCTACAACTATAGGATTAGGAGGACTCTCCAGAAAGGCAGGCACGAAGACAATCGTGGCCTATTTTGTAACCGAATCTGTGGCTAGTCCACCCTTTTTTTATGCAATATCACTAACCGTTTTCGTCAAAAAAAAACATACCTTTTGAACCTGTAGACAGATCTGTTGTACCTTATCATTGTAGACCTTCCTGGGAGCTTGCTTTCAGACTCTAGAGACCTGGCATCTTCATCTTCTCAAGTTTTTGTGTCTTTTCTCACATGTACATGCTCTGATATACTAAAATCCCACGTATGTACACGCCCTTCTCCACGACAGCCCGTGTACACCTCAAAAACTAGGGTTTTTCAATATTTTATGTAATTCTGAAACTTTCATCGTCAACCCTTCATGCTACCTTAGACTTGTACAACTTCAAATGTATTAATGAGTACCTACAATAAACCTTACACAATAATAGATATTCAATGTGCTCAATAGGTGCTAATAGGAGAGCCTTTCTCTCTTATTTATACTTCCATGTAGCTTCCTCAAGGGGTTACCTTCTAACAAACTTAACCTAATTTCCTTCTTTTAGAGCTAACCCACTTCTAACCCACTTTGCTACAAATAGTAAATTCTCCACTTCTAGTTGCAACTAAATTATTTTTACCTATTTTATTATTGCAACAACTTAACCCATGATTAACTCCTAGTTTCACCCACTTGACTAGTCAACCTTTTTTCTAGGAGCTTCTAGAATACTTTGACTTCTTTGACCTTCTAGATAACTCATGTTGGTTCTCCAACTTCACAAGGCCGTAACTCTCTAACTGTGGGGAGTTATGTGGCATTCCACATATAGACAAAAATGGCATGACGTGTACTATCCATCTAGAATATTTTTACCTGCAAATATATTAATGTTCATATCATTATACAACAATCAAAATGAAATCCCTTAACCATATTGTTGGGGCTATCGAAATTTGTTATCAAACTTGCTTCAAGGGTTGACATCAATGACAACCAACCCGATTAATCAACAACGAGTTTATGAGTCAACATATGGTGATTCCACAGAGTAGTCAATTTTTAATTAGCTAGAACTTTTGAATCTCTAGTTTTTTTGTAACAAAAGAAAACTTTTTGATGTACTCTTGCAAAATTGTATGAAAGGTAGAAAGGGAAATTAGAAAAAGGGAAAGAGCTTTGTTCATCAAGTTTCAACAAAGAATCTGTAGATATAACCAACTACTACATAAGTAGCGATGCAAACTTGAAAGAAAACCATTTGTCTCTGTTGTTTAAATATTTTTGAAATAGATCATCAAAACTTCCCAGGAAACATGATCAAATAAGTGGCTTGAATGATCCAGCTTGACTCAAAAATTAAAAAATAAAAACAGAAAATAAAATTGATGCAAAACCAAAATGAAAATAAAATTGTATAAACAGAAAAGGAATAAATAAAACTGAAAAGAAATATGTACACATAAAGCATTAGAAATTTAACCTATCAATTATCCTAGTTTGACGTAATGCTTTAAATGTGAATCATTTGTAGTATATGAGAACAATCGCTTGTCCAAATCTTTTAATAAGTAAGAATTGTTACCAATGACTGAGGCAATTTTGTAAGGACCCAGCCAAAGTTTATGAAACTTGGATTGTTTTCCTTTATCATCATGTGCAAAATCCCAAAGCAACACTTTCTCATTTGCTTCAAAAATAGTTGATTAATCTTTTTTGTCAAAATACTTTGTGACATATTGTTGTTTTTTCCTTAGATTTTCCAGAGCATGATTCCTTTGTTCTTCTAAGGCTAGCAATGCATTTAGTCTCTGAGGGATATTTGTTGCATTTAATTCTTCAGCATGTAATGCTAATCAAAGGGAAGTAAGCTCAACTTCCACATGCATAATGGCTTCCTGGCCATATAAAAGTTAAAATGGAGTATGACCAGTACTAGACTTGGTAGTGATATGTTCTACCCAAAGTGCATACATAAGGAATGTGTGCCATTGATGGGGTTGATCACTTATAATCTTAATTAAAATTTTGATAAAAATTTTATTTGTGGACTCGGCCTGCCCATTTCCTTGCAAATAATAGGTGGATGAAGCAAAATGTTTCACTTTGAATTTACTAAGAAATTGAGTGATTTTTGTAGAAATAAAAGTTGATCCATTATCTGTAATAATTTCTATAAGAATTCCAAAGCGAGAGAAAATGTTAGATTCCATAATGAAATCACATGTTCATCTTGTGCTCGCTTGAGTGGTACAACTTCAGTCCACTTGGTGAAGTAAGTTGTTGTTGTAAGTATAAAAATGTGTCGAGTAGAAGAAGGAGGATTGATAGGGCCAATGAAATATAAACCCCATTTGGAGAATGGAAAATCAGGGAGAATAGATTGTGAATGTAATGTACCCCAAATTTCACTAAAATAAATATATATATATTTGACTAGGAAACTAAAGTCTAACAAAATTGTTCGTGACACATGAAAATATTCCCTTATACATCTTATTTGTTGTTTGTACGCATAAAAGTTTTTACTCTGCTGGACTATCTATCCTAAAAGTCTATAGGAGAATTAAAGTCCAACAACAATTTTGTTGTTATTATCCATTAAATTAAATCATAGCGGTTTTCATTAGATTAGTTCATAACCTAATTTACTATGAAAAACCATGCTACTGTGATTAGAGTCATACATTTGATTGCATTGTTAAAATTATAACTATGTCTGTCAATATCCATAGCATAGATACTAGGGTTACACATACCCATATTATCCATATTGCATTAGTGTCATCACTATATTATAAAAACATGCAAGTGAAGAAATATATAGTAACAAGGTTATAACCCTAGTGGACTAGAAGGCATAACTATCATAGTCTAGAACCGTGCTAGGGGAATTATCATATCCATATCAAAACCACTTCTACATAGTGTAACGATCTATAATTTAAATATGGTATATGATGTACACACTCTATAAAGGTTATAACTTTGCACATATGTTAACACTATACACCTGATCCTTGGTTAAACATATTCAATACAACATTTAAGTGGACCGTAAAACATATTTGAGGTGGATTCCAAGTTAGGTCTGAACCTAGGACGTTATAGTTGTAGGTATTTACATTAGGGAAGGTCCATTAATGACGATAGACCTATCCAGTACCCTCCAGGCCTGACACTACATAGAACAGTCCACTGTGTGCTCGCCATTTCAGTCAGTTTCACATGGCAAGGTGTGGTGTGGCATACTAGTCACTCTTCCCCACTATTGATGGGCTCGAGGTGTCATTACGCCCCTCGTAGTTGTCCCTTTGGTCTCTTTTGCACTTCGTCACTTCACTAGTTTACTCTCCTCAACAGGTGATAGTGTTCGGGTCTGTGAAGAATGGTAGCAATGGTGCTCTAGCAGGGCTCTCCACAAGCACGGTAAGTAAAATGCTCTCTCTATAAATCAAATTGTAAGATTCCTTTGGATTTATGTGTTCTCTTTGCAATCAAATCTCTATGCAAAGTATTCTCTTACTGGTGCAATGTATTTCTTTGAGCAAAAATATTCTTTGTGAAAATACGTCCCCTGTCGGGTGCAAATGCACTCTCTATGTGTTTTATGTCCCACACCTTATGCTCCTTTTTTTTGCTTTGAGGGTGGATATCACAAAAAAAATGCACTTCTGTAGCTTTTGTTCCAAGTTCCACTCTGATAGATATTTTACTCATATGTTAAGTTAAACCCTTTAAATTTTATTGTTCAGGTTTGATAGGGTTATTGTTTTTTCTTCTCTGTTGACCGTCCATCTTTAAGCCCGTAATCCTTTGGTTTCCTTCCCAATCAATTTATGGTCAGAAATCACTGTGGTTGTAAGCTAAACCCTCTGCAATTTTTCTCGTTCTAGTTTTTAAGTCTGTATCGAGGTCGTTACACCTGTGGACTTTGTCTAAAGGTTGTTGTGTAAGAAGTAATCGTCAATTTAGAGACCTTTACAGGCAGACCCTGGATGAAATTCCTCGTTGAATGGTTATACTATTATTATTGCATACTAACACTCAGTCGTAACCTCGAGGCTTCATACACTTATTAGATTTGTGACAAACTTCGATTATTTTTTAAACTCTGTAGGTAAATTCATGTATTAACTCTATCTATTAGTTTAAAGAATCTGTC
Source organism: Picea abies (assembly GCA_900067695.1). Classification (NCBI taxonomy): domain Eukaryota; kingdom Viridiplantae; phylum Streptophyta; class Pinopsida; order Pinales; family Pinaceae; genus Picea; species Picea abies. The sequence continues at coordinate 1,483 of CBVK0100392027.1, read as the reverse complement.
TAAGTGAGAAAATCGCGGCTCTGTCCCGTCAAGGGTTTTTTATTATCTTTGTAATGCCTTTCCTAGATTTTTCTCTAACCTAGACATTTGTCTGTATTTAGAATAATTATATTTATGTTAACCATTAAAACTAATACGATACAATAGAATAGTAACAACGTCGTTCAAGACAAGTGGGAAAAATTCATCGCGTGAGCACCTAGGGTTCGTCGTGAGCGTCTAGAGTTCGTTGTTGCAGCCAGAACCGGCCATGGTCGTCCCAGGGGGCGGGGATTCGGCCCCTCCCCCTTCGAGCTAAGAAGAGGACGCGTTCAGGAAGTTAATTTCCAGCGGAGGCAAGCGCAAGGTCCCTTCTACTGTTCCAAAATTCATAAAAAAGCTAGATGAAATCCCAGAAATCGCCCTCCAGGATACGCAATCGATCAAGATAGCCCTGGATCTTTCTGAGAGAGGGTTGGTAGGCCAGTTTATGGGACTTTGGCCCTCAGCAAAAACCACCGACGCTTGGGTCCAAAGGAACTGGAAACCCCACCTTAAGCAAGGAGTTACTTGCTACCCTTTGAGCAGTGGATTTTTTCTCTTCGAGTTTATAAACAAGGAAGATAAGGATCTCATATTCAGAAATGGACCATATTTTATGGGAACCCAGGGGCTGTATCTGAACCGCTGGACCCCAGACTTCGATCCCATGGTGGAACTGCCAAAGGAGGTACCTGTTTGGGTCATGCTCCCGAACTTGTCGGTTCACTGCTGGAACTATGAAGCTCTGTAAAAGATAGGGAATGGAATAGGGAAATTCATTGATAAGGCAGACAACAAGTCCATCTACAACTGTGCTAGGATATGTGTTGAGGTGGATCTTGAGGCAGGGCTCCCAGAGGCGGTGAAGCTTACTGTGGGCAACTGGTCTCACTACCAGAAACTCGATTATGAACACCTTCCCTTCAAGTGCAGAACCTGTCAAGAGCACGAACACTTCTAGAGGAATTGCCCAAAGAACCAAAGCCCAGAAAAGGAAGATGTTGAGGGTTGGCAAAAGGTCAAGAAAAGCAAACCAGGTCCTAAATCCAAAGATCCAAGGCCAGAGTAGGCGAGCCTACCTTCATCTTCAAAGCCAAACCCTCAGAAGGTGCCTCCGAAAGAAGGGGCTAACAAGCCAAAGGAAACCCAGAAAGAGCCATTCGTTATAGTCTCTCAGTCCCCTCCAGCCCCAGAAAATCCGATTCCAGTCAATGAAACTCCGCCAGCAGATGAACCCATGAAGTCGGATGAGGAGCACAATCCTTTAGACTCTGAAACGGGCGCAAATACAGATGAGGGGGCCATGGAGACCAGCATTTCTGTTGGAACCCCTGAGAAGGTCCCTAGAGGAAGGAAACCAGAGAGGAAAAAAAGGGAGGAGAAATCTTACAGGGACGTAACTGCAGGATTTCAGCATACCATTCTGGCTATGATAGAAACCAGATCTTCAAAAAAAGGCAAG
>CBVK0100392026.1:0-13171 GCA_900067695.1 Picea abies | reverse complement strand
CCTGGAATTGCAAAGGGTTGGGAAGTAAACTAAAAGAAGAAGCTGTCAAAGATCTAGTCAGAATGACTTCCCCGAATGTACTTCTGATCCAGGAGACGAAGATGGAGGAGCCTGAGACCTTCCAGGCTAGTAAAAATTTCTGGAAAAAAGGAGCAGGTAGAGCCGCTAGCGCCAGGGGAGCTTCAGGAGGTCTAGCCACCTTCTGGAACTCCTCAATGCTAGACCTGATTGAAGAACATAGCACCATCCACTGGTTGTTCACGAAGTTGTTGCACCACGAATCGGGACATCAGGTTAGCCTCTTTAATATTTATGCTCTGGTTCTTTTACGGGAAAAAAAATATTGTTGGGAATCTCTGAATAATTTCCTTGCTACTAACCATCATGAGAATCTCATTCTTGCCAGAGATCTGAATGTCACCCTAGCCCTCTCTGGAAAAAAAGGAGGAACACCCGTAAGAGACCCTGCACGGGAGTGGGTTGAAGACATTATGCTGGATTGGGATCTAGAGGATATCAAACCTAGCAAAGGAAATTTCACCTGGAACAACAAAAGAGTGGGGTCGGGGCACATTGCAGCCCGCTTAGACCGCTTCCTGGTTCACTCTTCCTTTTTAACCCTTGGACTTCTCGCCTCATCTGAAATCCTACAAGCATGCACCTCGGATCATAAGCCCATCTCCCTTTCCCTGATCCCTGGAGAAAACCTGGGACCGATCCCCTTTCGCTTCAGCCCTCTATGGGTCTCCTCGGAAGGCTTCCTCGAGCTGGTATCGGAGTCCTGGAAGAAGAGTGTCTCGGGATCAACTTTCTTCATTTGGGAAGAGAAACTAAGAAGGCTCAAAGTGGATCTCAAAAACTGGGCAAAGAAACTGCCCTCCCCTTTGCAGGAAAGGAAAAAAGCCCAAAGGGCCCTGGAGATTCACCAACGTCATATGGAGTCTGCCCCGGTCACCCCAACGATGTTGAACGACGAGTTGGAGCTGCAAAAGAAGCTTTACAAAGCTCTTAGAAGAGAGGAAGAGTGTTGGAGAGTAAAGTTGAGAAGTCTCTGGCTCCAAGCAGGAGACAAAAATACTTCTTTCTTCCACAAGCACACAGAATCCCGGAAAAATCAGAACTCTATCAGAGAGATCCAATCTCAGGGGCAAACCTTCAAAAAATTTGAGGAGATCAAACTTGCAGCCTACTCCTTCTATAAAAAATTGTTTACTGAAGAGATGGAGGCCCCTGCTAGACCGGATCTCTATCCTCTCACGGTGGTCCCCAAGCTGATAAATGAAGATGACAACCGTTGGTTGACAGCCCCTATCACGACAAAGGAGATCAGCAAAGCTCACCAAGCTATGAACCCGGATAAAGCCCCCGGGCCTGATGGTTTCACAGCCAGGTTCTATATAACCTATTGGGATATCATCCAAAAAGATCTAGTCAGAATGGTGAGGAAATCTCATAAATGTAGAAAAATTGGAGGGAGCACCAACTCCTCCTTTCTAGCTTTAATCCCCAAAGAGAAAGGTGCCCAAAGCTTCTCAAGATTCCGTCCTATTTCGCTTTGTAATATGGGGTACAAAATCATCACCAAAGTAATAGCAAACATAATAAAAAATTTCCTCCCTAGGATCATCCCAGAGAACCAGGGGGGCTTCATCCAGGGGAGACAAATCCAGGACAATATTATCCTTGTGCAAGAGGCTATCCACTCAAACTGTCAAAGGAAGGAGAAAGGAATGTTAGTCAATCTGGATCTGGAAAATGCCTTTGACAGAGTCCGACTGAATTTCCTCTTTGTTGTGATGCTCAAGATGGGATTCCACCCACATTTGGTTCGCTGTATTAGGGCCTGTATAGCGGGGCCTTGGATCGCCCCTCTGGTCAATGGCAGACCAACCGATTTTTTCCAAGCCTCAAGGGGACTTAGACAGGGTTGTCCCCTGTCCCCCCTACTCTATGCCATTCAAGCATCTGTGCTAAGTTTCCAGCTGAATAAGAGCATGCAGCAACGCACCTTATTTGGCCTCTCAATTTCTCCTAGAGTTGAGAGAATTAATCATGCTCAATTTGCCGATGATACGCTCCTTCTGGGCCAAGGCAACCTGTCCACAGCAAGAGCTCTCAAGAAAGAATTGGATGACTACACTGAAATTTCAGGCAGTGAAATAAGTTTGAGAAAGAGTAAAATTTATGGATGGAACTGCCCTCCTATAGAAATGATTGGTATTTCCAGGGTGCTGGAAATGGAAGGAACTTCAACGTGGGAGTACATTAAATATTTAGGAATCTCGCTAGTCAAAGAAGCACCCAGAAGTAACCTGTGGCTGCCTCTGTTGGACAAGATGAAAGCCAGGATCTTGGCCTGGGGAGCAACCTGGCTAAACAAAGCAGGGAAATTAATCCTCATAAATTATGTTCTCACCTCTCTTCCTGTCTACCAGGCCTCCATTCTCCTTGCACTGAGAGGATTTGTGAGAGACTTAGACAGCATCTTGAGAAAATTTCTTTGGGAAGGGGGAAGGAATGAGGGGAAAAAATGCACCTAGTCAGCTGGGATAAGGTAAAATCCCCCGGGATGGAAGGTGGACTGCAGGTAAGAGATGTGGCCACTCAGAATCTGGCCATGGGAGGTAAGATACTCTGGAAGATGATAAGAGGTAAAACCAATTGGAGCTCCAAAGCTCTAAGGTTTAAATATTTCTGTGGTCACAAAGAAAGGTGCCTTGAGTGCCCCCCTTGACTAGAAAAGGCTCTCCCATCCTTTCTCTTTGCCTTAAGGCTCTTGATTTGATTACCTCAAAGCTTTTTTGGATCCCGGGGAATGGCAGAAAAATCAAGTTTTGGGAAGACTCTATTTTAGGACAGACCCCTTTAAGCTTTCTGGAAGGGATGGAAAACATCAAGAGTTGGTTCCATTCCAATAGCAAAGTCACCCTGTGGGACCTGTCATCTTGGAACCAGGGCGGCTCTTGGCTTAAGTGGGATTTGAGGGACTTTCTGCAACACTTAGAAACTGAAGCTCGAACCCTCCTGGATGCCCTTCAAGGGTGTTCCCCCTCCTCGGCCAGGATGAAGGACAAAAGAGGCTGGGGGTCTTCATCTGGCAGTTACTCAGCTACAGCTGGTTATGCAGCCCTACAAGCAATCCCTTGGGTAGCCCCTGATCCCTCGGTGTGGAGAAATCTCTGGTTGCATCCCTCCCTTCCCAAAATAGATCTCTTTTGTTGGTCCCTTCTGCACAACAGTATCCTTTCTTGGGAAAACCTCTCAAAAAGAGGCTGGGAAGGGCCCTCTCGATGCCCTCTCTGTGCTTGTCATGTTGAAACCTCTGTCCACCTCTTTCTCCTCTACCCCTTTGCTTGGGAACTTTGGCTTCTCACTCTTGGCCAATTGAATGTGCCCCTCCCTTCTTCAGTCACCTCTTTGTTTACCTCCTGGGTCGATTTGGCTCCCTTCTCTTTTACCAGATTGAATCTGCTAAAGCATTGTTGGATCTGGGTGCCGAAAGTAATCTGCTGGAAACGGTGGCTAGAGCGAAACAGCAGGATCTTCAGGGATATAGCAGGGACGTCGGCCCAAACTGCCCTTAAAGTGAAAGCGCTTTTGGGAGATCTAGTAGCCTCAAATACTACTATCACCAATGAAGTAACCCCGAACAAAGTTGAGTATACCTGGTTCCATGAGCTTGATCCCTCCCTCCTAGCTAGAACCAAGCAAATTTCCAAACACTATTCCCCTTGGGAAATTAGGCTGGAGGAACAAGAGTTTTTAAAGTGGAGATCCTCTTTGGAGAAGCATATCCTGTAGGTGGATGGGGCTTCGAAAGGGAATCCCGGTCCCGCTAGAAGTGGAGGGGTCCTACTTGACATCTCAGGGAAAATTGTGCTCAACTTTTTCTGGGGGCTGGGTCTGAACACCAATAATACAGCTGAAATTTTAGCAATCTGGCAGGGGCTTGCTCAGGCCAGAAGGTTATCAATTATGAATTTGGTTGTCATAGGGGACTCTAGAATATTTATCCACGCTCTCAATCAGAGGAAGGCTCCCAAAAACGTGGGCTTGGATCACTATTATAGGAAGGTTCTAGTCCAGATGAAAGATTTCGAAGAGGTGAAGTTCTTCCACGTCCTCAGGAATCTTAATCAGCTGGCAGACCACGAAGCGAACAGAGGCACCTCTCTGGGCAAGGGACTCATCAACGTAAATGGAGTTGAAAATCATGAACCAATCCCTTAGAGTCTGGGGAGAAGGAACCGCTCGGAGTGCTCCTGTCAGAAAATGCAGATGTCTGAAATTTGCCAGGAAGGAATCCAAAGTGCAGGCGCGAAGGAACATATGTTGAAATAGTTCTGTATCATATGCTGAAACACAGTGTTGTAACTTATGCTGAAACACAATGTTGGAACAGATGCTGAAACATAGTGCTGGAACAGATGCTGAAACACAGTGCTGGAACTTATGCTGAAACAGTGCTGGAACATATGTTGAAACACAATGTTGTAACAGCTGAAACACAGTGCTGTAACATATGCTGAAACAGATGTTGAAACACAGTGCTGGAACAGATGCTGAAACACAGTGCTGGAACTTATGCTGAAACAGTGCTGGGGATTCTTTTACTTATTACTTCATCTACAATAGTTAAAGTTTATGTCGGGATATTGTAAGGACTTCTTGCATTTGACAGCTTTGTACTAAAGACAAAAATGGTCCTATTGTTCATTATAAGTTGTATCCTATCCTTGCAATTTCATTCACCACATCATCTGTTGAATGTCTAAGGCAAGAAATTTGCATTGTTTGAATATGTTTGTGTTATTAAACTTTAACCTACGAAATTAGATTCTTACTATAAATTCTATGCACCCAGATCACCTCCTTTGCGTCTATGTAATGCTTTTCTATTTAATAATTTTTTTGTCGCAAGCGTCCTCTTCGTTAGAAATCAATCTATGTATTAAGGAAAGAAAAGGTAACTTTGTTCTTTAAATGTTAGCTTCTCCATAGTATTCTTTTGGCCCTCTGTATGGGGTTTGGTAATTTCTTCGAAGTAATACTTACAGGTTAATTGGTATTATTTTAGCTTTCTATCGCTACCTCTCTGTTAAAATCATTTATTAGCCCGATTTTTCTCTTGATTACAGTTTGTACTTATTTGTATAACTGTTCTTTGTATTTTATAAATTAAAAACATGTGCAGGGATATCAAAGCTACAGAACTTGATTAGAAGTTTGTTTTGCTTTTATTTCTTTCGCAAGTAAATAATTTTCCATGGATATAAATTGATGATGGGTCCCTTTTTCCTGCAAGGGAACCCATCAGATGGATTACTCACCCACTTCCCCTGCTGATTCGTGGATTGACTGCTTCACAAGGAAAATGAAGATACTCCAATATTCAATCGGAAACTAATATAAGTAAGCTTTGACTCATTTTATTTATCTCATTATTCAAATGGTTTGGACATTAGTAAGTTACTAATACCATCATATTACTTTTTTTGTAGGTTGGAAGAAATGACAGTGAACTTGGTGAAAGAAGCGGCATGTCCACAAAAGGTATTCGAATTCCATTTTCCTTCCACCGGTCCATGCGTGCACTCACTTCTATTACAGACAGTTTTATGTAGTCTTTTTAAAACTCTGTTTAGACTAGCTATGGAGTTCTTGGGTCTATGCAAAACCCAAAAAAGTAACATTTTGGTCAGCGTCCTATTGATTGTAATAAATATATTTCAAATATTTTGCGATCTATGGTATCAAACATATTTTTTTATAGTAGAGGAGAGAATGTAGTTGGAACTTTAATTCTTTATACTCGGCATAATAGCAAAAAATTCAATACATTTTGTTTATACTTTTCTTTATGAAGTATTTGATTATGTACAGTAAATGATCAGCAATCGAGAAAATAGTTCTATCATGGCCATTAGGCACATATACACAGTTTATAAACACACACACACACACACACACACACACTAAACATTAATACTTCAAATAAACATCACTATAGGTGCTCTTACATAGTGGCAAGCCACGAATCTAACACGGTTATACAGTCCACTTAAACATATTCTGATTTATATATATGGAATATAAAACATAGTATCAATCATATAACATCAACAATAAAATTAAATAGTTGAGATACATATCTAAATACTGATGCTGAGAAACAAATGGAACATCCACGTTCCACCCAACTATAGAAATAAAACATCAATGATCACTTGTCATGATCACCCCCTAGCCTGACCATGACTCCATAAGGGCGAATTGAGTCACAATCCTTAGTCGTTGTCACCTTCAGCCATTTAGAAAATGCTTTGCCTTACACCAGATGTGCTCATAACAACAAAAAAGTTCTCATCCAACATATTAAGCAGTGTCATGCCTCCCACATATTTTCCATTTATCTTGTGCGTAGGAATTTTCATTCCCTCCCTCCTTGGGGAAATTCGCAGCTTTACAAATCCCTGATTTTTAGGGGCTGCTAATAGCAAAACTCAACTTCTGCCACTTGTAAAAATCAACTCTGAGTTAACTCGAATGTGTTCCCCACTCATGGAGTCATAGTCGGCTATTTTTAACCTGGTTGTTTCATTTGTCTTCTAGCATTTAATTTATTAAAAAGATTGTCTCCTACATGTGTCCAACAATAAAGGACAGTTGGGCAAGTCAAACCTTTTCCCAACAGCCATAAAATAATAATTACATAATCCAAATTTCTAAATTCAAATTTTCCATAAATGGCAATTTATTTCCATATCTGAATTTCCATAAATGGAAATTTATTTCTAAATTCAACTTGGAATTTATTTTCTAATAATTTGAGGATATTACAGTGAAGGCATGACGACGAATTTCTCTTTGCCGGTAATTTTTTGACATTGATCACAAGCCCGTGTAAATTTAAAAAAATCCTTGAAGAATGAGGGCTAGTAATAACATGTTCTCAATATTTTAAAAGCAGTGGCCTTTGCTACAAAGTGACCACCAATATGGATGTTTGAATCTGTTGATCCATGAATTTCTCTTAAGACTTTCTAGGTTGTTGTATCATCTATACAACATAATAGCAATCCATCAACAGATCTGTGGAACAAAGAATTTCCTAAGATCAGATATTTAGAGGCTTCAAGGTGAACCCTCCTGCGTTGATGATATTCAAGGTGATCAGGACATTTTTTAAATTGCAGATAATAAATAAGGTCAGTGTACCAAGGATGTTTAGGTAAATTGAGATTCTGATTTTCAATAATAATAAAAAGTGTTGATAAAGCATTTTCATCATTTTCAGAAGAAACACTTGGTTCAAGATGTTGAGCCAACTGCGATACTAAGTCTCATCCCTTGATTGTTTTTAAAGTTGTGATCGTTAAGTCGTGTTCTTGGATTTTCACAAGCCAATGTGTAATTTTTCCTGAAAGGTGTGCTTGTGAAAGTAAAAACTTAACAACATGTAAAGAGACTTTTACCTGCATATGCTTGCCTAGAATAAAGTGGAAAAAAATTTCAATAGCTTTTACAATAGAAAAAGTATGTTTTTCAATAAAAGTATATTTGATTTCATCATCAGAAATCTCTTTCTCATGTAAGCTATAGGTTGTTCATTGTTTTGATCATCCTTTTGAAGAAGAATAATTGATATTGATTCTTCAGTTGAATTTGTATAAATAGTAAAATCTTTATCAAAATCCAGTTTCATTGGAACCGATGCAGAACTTATTACTTTGTTTGTTCCTAAAAAATCCTTTTTGGTATCTTAGTTCTAGGAGAAAGATCGATCATTTTTTAGCATATTATGAATAGGTTTGACCATTATAGCGAAATCGGGAACAAATCTTCTAACAAAGTTAGTTATGCCCATAAAATATTGATTTTTTTTTTAGAAGTAGGGGCTTGAAGATTTAGAATGGAGGTAACCCTCTTAGGATCAATACTAAATCCTAAATTAGAAACAATGTGACCGAGAAGTTTACCTTGAGTGACACCAGAAACAAATTTTGAAGGATTTAAAGACATGCCATTTTTTTTTTGCAACACAAAAAAACCTTTTTAAGATGATCAAAATGATCTTGTCATTTTTAGAATAAACGGTTAATTCATCAAGTAAATATGGATTATATTACCGATAAGATCTTCATAGGTTATCTACATAGCCCTTTGAAAAGTAGCACCACATTAATTAATCCAAAAGCAATTATTTCCTAAGCAAAGGTTCCCCATCGAGTTGTAAAAGTGGTTTTATATTTGTCTACCCTCTTGACTTTGATCCGATTGTAGCCTGAAAAAAAATCAAGAAGGGACATCATATGTGACCCTTCCACTTGTTGCAAAATCATTTCCATGTTATGAACGGGAAAATTGTCTTTTACACTTGCTCTATTAAGTGCATGGAAATCAACACATAATCTAATGTCACCAATATTTTTCCATACAAGAACAAGGTTAGACACCCACTCAGAATATTTAAGAAGAAAAATAATATGAGCATTTATCAATTTATCCACTTCCTTTCTTATAGTATCCTCAAGAGCAGGGTCTATAGGCCTTTGTTTTTGCTTAACATGTTTTGCTTCTTCCTTGATCAAAATAGCATGTTGGGTAGTATTAGGATCAAAACCACGAAGATCCTCATATGAGCAGGAAAAAATGTCTCTAAATTCACGGAATAAATCCATGAATTTTTGTTTTTCATTTTCTGAACATTGGGCTCCAATTTTTAAAATCTTTGGATGTTCCTAAGTTCCAGTGTTCACCAAAATGATATCTCCAAATTTCCTTTTTGACTTCTCTTCTTCTTTGTCTTTCTTGTTCCTAACATCACTTGTTGAGAATGAGCTCTCAAGAGGATTCAACCCTTTAAAAATTTTATTATCTTCAAGTGAAATAATTTCCTTTGGCTTATAAAGCTCATTTTCTATGAAAGCACAAATGTTTTCATCATCAAGGAAGACCTACCATGATTCTACATTATCAGGAATATGAGGTCGATATAAAGACATAAATGTGCAATCAAGTCTTTGAGGTAATAATTGTCTTGTAGGACATGCTACAAAAACAACCAACCTATCAGCCATAGAGTTCAAATCTCTCTTAATGTCAATGATGTTGAAAGATAACATATTTGGATTAAAGACCAAATAGATTGGGTGTACCTTTTAAGTAACTTTTTGAAAGGATTATAGATTTTTATTACTAAAGTAACAACAAGTTTTGAATCTCCAAATACATTGAGATGATAATAGCCTAGATTGTAAGCATTTTATATTCCTAACAACAAGGATTCAAATTCAGTAACGTTATTAGTACAGACAACTTCTAGTCTGTAGGAAAAATTATAAATTTTACCAACAGGAGAATATAATACAATGCATGCTCCATTTTCTTCACTTGAACATGCACCATCAAAGTGCATATGCCACATTCCATCTTCGTAATCATCAGGTTGTTCAACAAAATCATCATCTACTTATGCAAAAAATGAGTATACACCCATGTCTTCCTCAATATAATTTACATTTGATTGGGGAACCTTTTCAATATGTGGTGAAATTTGTCCTTCCCTCAAAACAATAATTTTTTTTCCATTTTTTGGAATAGACATGTGTGTGTCATCTAATAACATATAACCACCAGTCAAATCCTACCAATCCCTTCCTAGAATAATACAAAGTTATTGATGGGCATATCAATTACTTGAATGTTACATGCGGTTCTGATTTCAGGATGGGCACAAACTACTAAAGTTACATCTTTGATTTCACCAATTGTTGTTTGTTGTTGATTATTATAGGACAACATACTTCTCGAATTTTCATTTTCACATGGGGGACCTAATTATTCCATAATAATCTTGGGCATAACACTAGGGCCTGATCCACCATCGATCAAGCAACAATGATCAATTCTATCCATTACTTTTACAAATATGTAAAAGGGAGGATTTTTTACAGAATTCCTAAAATTATTTACACCTAAATTATTTACATACAGTTCATCTCCATCATGTTTTTCAGACAAACTAGGAATTATAGAAGCTTTACCTTCCATATAATATTCCAGATGTTGTTGTTGTTTAGGGACGACAACCATGTCCATCAAAGTTGCATCCACTTTAATTGTAGCTAGTTGTTTGATAATGTTGTATTTAGAGGAAGATTATGAAGAGGTTGAAACCTCTTGAATATGAGTACCCTTAGTAACATGAGGATTTCTCTGTTGGGAGGAGGAAATAGGGGCAAAGATTGTCTTAGGATTACCACTCTTTCCTTTGTTTGTGTATCTTTAATTCTTTGTATCTACCATCATTGCATCCTCTTTAAGAGCCCAATCTAAGGCAGTAATGGTTGTTTTAGTCTTTTTGTCAAAGATTCGCTCGCGTGCTCTTTTATTGACCTCACAGGTACTTTCTTTGTGATTATCATCACAAAAATACACCAAGCCCTAGAAAGAATAGTCTTTAGCTAAAAATTGTTGTTTTGATTTATAAAGGTTTCTTGGGTAGATGTTTCAGTGGAAGAGGAAGTAGAAGTAACCCCTTTTCTTTCAAAATAAATCATTTGATTGCTCATATCCTGCACAAGCTACAAAACTGTGGACTTATTAGCCTACTTTACAAAATCTTCCTTGGGAAGACCAGTTCTTTCCAATTATTCTTCACACTCTAAGCAAGTTTGAAGTACATACCCTAAATTTGATACATTTTTCTCTTCTAATCTATGATGATAAGAAGAGGGTAATGCATTATAATAATACATAAACGCGGCTTGGTTTTGAGGTTGAATTAGTTCAAGATTTGATTGTATAATTTGGTGAAATAAAGATTAAATGACTTGATTGTTTCACCATTATTATAAACAATTTTTTTATATTCCTATAAATGATCTGTTGGGATTTTGGGCTGCCCATAAGTTGATTTAAACCAATAAATTAATTCATCCCAAGTCAAAAATACTTTAGGAGGTAGTTCAAAGAAATTTGCAACAGCTTTTCCTTCTAAAGAATTTACAAACAACCGCATACAAGTGTCATTATCATTTGCACCTATGTTATGGCATGCATTCGAAAATGCTACCAAATGTTCATTTGTAGAATTAGTGCCATTCCTTGAAAATTTAGGTAAGTGATCCTTAAATTTAGGAAGGGGATTTGCAGTTGGAGCAAGACATAATGGTGAAGATACATGCCATAGTGTAGTGGTTGCATCTTATTCAAATTGGAATAAACCGATTTTTTTAATAACCTTAAAGAGATTTGTCATTGATTGAATCGGGTTGTAATGATTATAAATACTTCCAATTATTAATAAAGAAGAGGTTTGCAAAGAAGCGGATGTACTAGTACTAGATGAAGTACCAGAAGATGTCATTTTGAAAGTTATAGGAACAAAATGGATTGATGAATTGGAAGAATCAGATAAAGGATTATACTCATGAGATAGACCTTCAATGTTTAGGTTGCAAATTTTCTAAGATAACTTTTCTTCTTCCTACTTCAGATAAAGGATTATACTTGGGAGATAAACCTCTTGTTCTTCGAGAAGAACGAGACTTATAGGACATGTGACAACCTCTTATTGGGGACGTTGATTACAAACTTCCCTTTGTTGAGCTTCCCACTGTTCTTGAATTCAAATGTCTTTATCATTGACTTCCCAAGAACAATGAAGTTCTTCACGATTGTGAGCATTTTCCAAAATCAAATCACACAGAGTCAAAGAAACACTAGTCTGATCTTATAAACCATCTCCAATATTATGTTGTCGAGCAACATGCAAAGTCATGAAATCAAAAAAATAAAAGAAAATTAAATACAAAAAATACAATACAAATACCAGAGAATTATGGACAAAGTCTCATGTATGGTCACCAAATAAATGTTGATGAAAAGGAATGGAAGTCCTTATACCAACATTTTCGAATCTTGTTGGGTTAAGGAAGAATAGGCGAGATTATTACCCTGAGTTTATAGCCTTGACAAAAATATATACCATCCCTCAAGCAATATGTACTTTGACCCGATGCTAGTTTATGTGTATTTGCTTTAACAAGAAAAAAAATAAGAAAAATGATTGTATGTAAAATTTATAAAATATTTGAAAAATAATAAAAAAAACAAATATGAGACATCATTACACATCAAGTCCAAAGATGAGACAAATCTTTATTGATTTTATTGATTCAATTCCAAATTACATCCAAAAATTTTCTTTTCATACCCATGTGTGGATAACAACCAAACTTTGACTTAGAAGTCTAAGGTGGAATGTTACATCACACATAGACCATTGGTGTCTTCTAAAAAAACACCAAGACTGAGAATATTGGATCAACTAGCGAAAAATGCATCATTATCTTGACTCTGCAAAATAATTCTAATCAAAATCATTCTTACAATTAACAGAGTATCAAAACAAATGATTGACCTTTTAAAGCATGAAAAAAATATATGCTTCTTAATCCTTCTTATTACCACCTTTAGTAAAACCCTGTTGTCAACAACAAGATTCAACCCATATGTAAATCAGAAATGAACGGAATATAAATGAAATCTCACTTTAGAGCAAGAGAAAACCTTATCATAATTTTTCCTCTATTCTCTCCTTTCTGTCTCTCCATCAAGTCTTTCTTTTATTCTTCAAAAGGTAGTTTGATTAGTTTCAACCACCTTTAGTTAAGTAGTTAACTAACTTTTGATTAAGTGGGACAAATTTTAATTAATAATAACAAAGAGCTTTAATAAATAATAACTAATAGGTGGGGACCCCTATGTGTCTTTATTGTTTAATTTTTAATATCCCTTATACCTCCATAAACTTAACATGCATGCCATTTCATAAAATAAGTGTGCATCAATCAACCCCAATAAAATAAGCATGTCATAAATACACTTGTGACTCCCAAAATAGATTAAATATGAAAAAAAATAGATCAATATTGTCTACTATCCAAAAATGTAAGTCTAGATATGTCTGAGAGTCAACTGCAAAGTAAAGAGCCATCATAAAATAAACATAAAATTCATATTTTTTTATGGGAGGTTGTCCTCCTCTATTCATGCTCTGAGATGATGCCATCCTGTGTGTCTATAAGTCTATCTTAGTTGGAAGATTGGTTGTTGTCATTGATGTCAACCCTAGTCATGGGTTTTGGACCGCAAGATTGATGAA
>CBVK0100392021.1:0-10712 GCA_900067695.1 Picea abies | reverse complement strand
GAACAAGCATCATATCTGGTTGGCCAAACGAACCAAATGGTAAGACGAGGTATGTAAATATAATGTAATCCAATTAGACTGTAGTTAATGAGAAAAGATTGTAACCCACGAACCATTTAAGTACCATTATTACCAATCGCACTTACTGGGAAGGGATGTACACGTCAAATCAATAATATCATCATTTCCTCTGATTTCATCGCCGCCATTCCCATTTCACCATCTTTTGCGCACATAACTTCTATTCCTGCATACAATCCTCGGAAAAACCTACCCTGTGTCAGAGCTGATACACAAACTCTCGAAGCTGTATCCTACAAAATTAGTAGCCATGGGAGGACCTGTCATCCGTAAAGAACCCACCACCACAGCACTGCTCGAACATTATCCAGCAGCATATCAAATTTTCGAGCAAGCAGGATGGCTCCATTACTTCAGAAGGCTCCAAGGATACAATGAACCACATGGCTCCATTACTTCAGAAGGCTCCAAGGATACAATGAACCACAAGTACTACAATTCGCCCGAAATCTCCAAGAAAATCATTCTGTCGTCGCAGGCGTTCGAATCACTGTGACAGAGCAAGATATATCCGCAGTCTCAAGCCTCCCTATGGATGGCACTCGACAGTTCAGCCGGAAGCACATCATCGGGGATGTCCAGCAGAGTTTCTTCCTGGCTGGGGAAAGAATTGTACTAAAAGGCAGAGGGGTTCAACTCAGTTCACTACCACCCCCGTGGCCGGAGGTCGCCTGATTCATCAAGCACTACCTCACCTGCAAAGGTCGCTATCAGGTAGTCTATCAGCACGATTTCCTTTTTCTTTCTCATTTAAGACATAACAGACGGGTCAATATTCCATACTTTTTGCTGGGCTGTTTAAAGAACATGGCACATTACTGTCGAAGGGAAAAGGATCCAAACCAGTCACTTACCCACCATCGTCTGGTTCAATTACTCATCAACAAGGGTTTTGAACAGCAGAATCATCCACCCATAAATCCTGCACCAGCTGCCGAAGTCCCTGAAATTCCTGACGAGCAGCAACAGCAAAACCCCCCAGATTCTCCCGAAATACCCCACAGCCCACCCACACGACCAACCAGTCCCCCTACCATACCAGAATCCTCGCATATCGCACCAGAGTCTTCCACTTCCACCCTTCATATCCTAATTGAGGATTCTGAACCAGAAAATATTCCCTGCCCTATCATTCAGGAGAAACCTCCACGAAAACGACAACAGATTGCCCCCTTTCCACCCTTCTTGCGCAAAAAGCGAACGAAAGCCTCAATGCGGCCACCCTGGATGACCACTACCCTAGACCCTCCACCAATTCGACTGAAACCCCGTAAACCATTAATCTCCCCAACCCCGGGATCTTCGCCTATTCTAACCATGGGCGCTGCAACACAAGAACCAGACGCCCCAGAAACTATAACGCCATCTATCTCACACAGGGTAGATGAAACACAAGAACCAGTTACCCACTCAGTGGCTCCAGCCATGGCTGAAACACAGGAAACAGCCACGGCTGAAACACAAGAACCAGCCGCTGACATTGAAATAGAGCTCCAGGAATTAGAGACCCAGACATCCTTTGTCTTTGAAGCAGCCGAAACACAAATAACTACCTATCCAGCGGCTGAAACACAAGAACCAGCCACTGGTATTGCAGTTGAAAGCAAGGAAAGTGAGACCCCGGAGGCTACAACACAACACTCCGTGGCTGAAACACAAGAACCAGCCACCGATTTTGGAATCGAGGAAATTGAAACATTGGCTGCTGCAACACAACACCCAGTGGCTGAAACACAACAACCAGCCACTAATAT
This sequence comes from Picea abies, assembly GCA_900067695.1. NCBI lineage: Eukaryota > Viridiplantae > Streptophyta > Pinopsida > Pinales > Pinaceae > Picea > Picea abies. The sequence continues at coordinate 8,877 of CBVK0100392021.1, read as the reverse complement.
TGACATTGATATTCAGGAACCAGAGGTTGAGGGTGTTGAGACACTACTCTCCCTACACCAGGAGGCCGAAACACAGGCATCAGTAGCCATTCCCGTAGCTGCTCCACAAGAACCAGCTAAGGAGATGATGACTGCAACACAAGAACCAGTCATCTCTAAATCCAAACCAACAATGGCCGATGTCTTGGAAGAAAACGAGTTTTTAAAGTCTCAACTGGAAGAATATCAACAAGAATTAGCCCGGGCAAGGGAGGCATATGAAAAGGAATTAACTCAGTACACCTTGGAACGAACAACAGCCCTGGCAGCACAAACTACAGAAAGCATATGCAAGGAATACATGTGTTTCCAATGCGGAAATATTTATTATTAGGCAGGGTATAAGATAGCTCAAGTTCCAGTACCAGGAGCAACCCCCACTCCTTCTCCTTTTGAAGTCAAACCTGCTGTAACATAAGAACCAGCAGGATCCATCAAGCTCAAAACTAAAACTTCTGTAACAAAAGAACCAGCAGGCCTTAGTAAATCCAAGACTGAACCTGCTGTAACACAAGAACCAGCAGGCCCCTCCAGGATCAAGAAAGAAGCTCCCATTGTGGTCAACAAGGCTGTGCAAACAGTGCTCATGGAGGAAGTCGCACCTCCCAGTCAAGCCAATCTCTCCACTACCAGGGAACAGTCCACTCAAACCCTGCCTGGTCCCAACACTTCAAACGCTGGAACTCAGACTTCTCACCTGTGGGACGAACATGCAGAAATACAAAGGTGGAAGAAGGAATATGCTGAGATACAAGCTCAACAATTGCAAGTACACAGGCAAACCTAGAGGAATCACACTTTCTCGAATTGGGAAGCATTGGACCTGACACGCCGGGAAATTCGAGAAGTCAAGAAGAAGAATAGAGAGTTAAAAGATAGAATGGTCAAGATCTTTGATATGATGCAACAACTAATGGCCACAAGGAAACCATCCTGTAACTATTCTCTATTTCTCATGGAAAGACTTATGTGGTTTCAGATTAAGTCTATTATAGAAGGAAAGCCCCATGAAGTTATTTTATCAATAGATTTTATTCAAACCTTTGAAGCTGCCTCCACCAGAGATCAGCACCTCCTTTGTGAGGCATATTTCCATAATGAGGCTATTCCAGAAAACAGGTCACTGAACATAAATCCTCTTGTTGGGGATGTTCAACTTCGAGCATTCACTTCCTTCCTCCTCAATCAAATCACTTGGCAGGGTGACTTTTCAGCTGCCAAGAACAATGAAGATAATCGCAGCCTCTGGATCAGACCAGAACCCCAAAGGACAGCCATATTCATCGCACAGTATCATGCATTCTTAAAGAAAAAAGGGATGACTGAACATGTTCAGCAGTTGCAATCAGAAGTGATTCAGGATTATGAACGCATCATCAGTGCCATACAGATTCCTGCCCTACAGGCCAATAACCTCTTCTGGCAGCAATCCACAGAAAGAAGGCAATAGTATAATCCTTTTGGTCTTGCCAACTTAGAAGCAGCAATTTCTAGGGTACCCAGTTATATCCAGTGTATGAGACATTGTGCTGAAAATTGGATTGGATACCGGTTCTATTTCCCCATGCTCGGGCTGCCAATAGAAAGATATCAACTTGGCTACAAGCTGCCTAAAAAGGCAGAAACAACAGCATGGCAAAGACTGCAGGAAGTGCAAGGGTCCAGAACGATGACAAACAATACCTCCCACAGTTACTGTTTGAGTAATTTACATGATCAGAGTAGGTATCTAGACTCGGATTCAGAGCGAGTTGCCTGAGTACATGCAACACCTTGAGCTGGGGGGGATGTTAGGACCACACAATGTACCCTTTTTGCCCATTCTTTTTTCCATTATTATACCCTTGATCACCTGTATTTAGCCTCATATTATCATTTCATCTGACCATTCCAAGGTATACAACGTCCTTTCTCATTACTATATGTTTAATTTGTTTTGCATGATATTTTACATTACTCTCGTACTGAACTATCGATTAGAAGAACATAAGTGTCCATTTGCAGAATAGTATTCAAGGCTGATGCTGAAACACGGAAGCTGCTACACAGTCCGAGGATGCATGCTGAAACATGGAAGCTGCTACACAGTCCAAGAACGCATATGCTGAAACACAGAGCTGCCACACAGTCTAAGATCGTATATGTCGAAACACGAAGCAGCTACATAGTTCGAGGATGCAGATGCTGAAACACGGAGTTGTCACTCCGTTCAGAATTCCAGATGCTGAAACACAGAGGACCGCCACGATGCTGAAACACGAGCCGTGACAGTCAGCAGTCAAGGCCGACACAGTCAAGAGCGCAATTCACGTGGCTGAAACAGCCCGTGAATTGCGATGCTGAAACAACATCAGCAGTTGTGAGAAGAAGCTGTTACACCAGCCGTAACAACAATGCCTTGTTCAACCCCTGAATTATCAGACAGTTGCGTGAGAATAGGACACCCTATGCTAATTTAGAAAGAAGATCTGATTTAGTATAGGACTCAGATCTGCTTTGTAATGATTGTATCGATGGGATTTTTCCCTTTAAATTCAGGGGAAATCACCATTCGAGATATCCAAGTTTTTATGTATTGAAGAACCTCAGAGAAGCGGGACATATTCGATCTTTCAAATTTGTAATGTGATATTCTAACAGATGAATATAAGACTGCTTTGATTATTCGTTTCTAAGCTTTCCCGTTCCAAGGGAATCTTGTGAGAAGGGAGGGCCCACCTTCATCACAAGATTCACCCATTAGTTAGAAGTGTGTTGTTTAATTCCTGTTTATGTTTTGTTTAGCTGTCGTTTGCTGAAACACTGTTTTAATGAATTCTGCTTTGCTGAAACACTATTAATTTTGTCTTAGTTATTGAATGAAAATTATAATTCTTTTTAACAGCAATCTTGTGTGATGATTTTGTGAGAGTAGCAGAGAATTGGTTAAAAGGTCCCTGCTCAGACAGAAAGGGATCGGGACATCATACCCTCTATAGGATTTTCTTAATGCTGCAAGTGTGCTAGCAGAAACTTGGTTAAAGTATCCCTGCTTAGACAGAAAGGGGTTCAACACCTTGTCTTCTGTAGGTCTCCTTACCCCTGCAAGTGTGCTAGCCAGAGATTTGGTTAAGGTGTCCCTGCTCAGATAGGAAGGGACCACAATACCTTGTCTTCTGTAGGTTTCCTTACCTCTGCAAGTGTGTTAACCAGGGATTGGACTAAGGGTTCCTACTCAGAAAGGAAGGAACCAAAACATCCTATTCACTGTATACTTTTCCTATGTTAATCAGAAACTGGGTTATAGATCCCTACTCAGAAAGAAAGGAATCAGATTGCCCTGTTCTCTGTAGACTTCAATCTCACAAGTGTGCTGAACAGAAGTAAGGCTCAAGGCTCCTGCTTAGAAAGAAAGGAACTAAGTGCTTTGTTTCCTGTTAGATAGAGTTTATTGTTTTCTGCATTATTGTTTTTCTGAAAGAGTGTTAGTACTGAGTCTCTATTTGAGAGTAAGGGTCCTGTTCTCTGATTGCAAGACAGTTGTTCTTACCCATTGCAATGTTATTTTAAATGTAATCCATGATTCTTAATTTGAACTCTAAAGAATTGCAATAGGGAGATTGCTTTCCTGTGATTTAATCCAGAGCTTCAGTTCATTCCAGAAAGTATAGATAGAATATTTTTTCTTTACTACAACACTAAGTGCTTTTGGAATTGAGCATATATAGTGCGTGGCTATCTTTGAAATAAAATACTTCCCTGGGTTGATAATTTATGTTTCACTTGGTTGTTTGAAATTAATTAAGCAATTATAGTGACCAACAGTACTACTCTAAGATTTTAACATTCGAGCACTTTATGTCCCCATAGTGAATTGTGGTCATCGATCGTATTGCAATCCGCGATCTCGGAAGGCCCTAATTTTGTTGCCATGCGCTGCTCTCGGATGGACCCTACATCAACATGTGATTCTGAAAGTTGTCAAGGGTGGTTTGGGTCCACATCACTTTGACCCCCGCAATCCATCACCATCTGCCATGTAGCTCTTCCATTATACCATGGTTTCGATTGTGGGACTGCTTTAGAATTTCGATGTTAAAGCATGTTTTGTCCCCGTAATGAAGAGTGGTTGTTCATCTATTGCAATCTTCGATATGGGTAACCCTGCTATTTTATCACCCCCACTAAACTTTTTCTTTTTTCCAACTCCAGAATCCTTTTAATCGTGTTTATATATGGAGACAATCTTGGCATTTGGGAGCTTTGAATGCCGAGCAAGAATATCTCTTGGAGGACGATCTCCCGAATCTGACATGGTGGCTTGACGTCATTGTATTGTCACAACTACTTATGAATGAGCACCATGTGTCTTCGATACTTTGACACTTCAGGCTTCGAGAGTTTTGGATTGAAAATCATGAAAAAATCCCGTAGTGGTATGGGCCCAGAGTGACATGGTAGTTTTAAATGAATGCTATGCATCCTCGGTAGATAAGTGCCATGTGTTGAATTGAAAAACACCTGTGGAGTGGTAGGGCCTGAAGCGATGTGTCATCCTGACGTCACTTTGGGACTTCGACTCTTCGAGACTTAGGCATGCTTGGATGGAAATCTCTCAAAGGAAATTTCTCCTGATTGACGTGGTAGCCTCTCCTTACTTCGACTCTTCAGGTTTCGGGAGCTTTCGAACGCAGGCATGAATATCTCCCGAAGTGACTTTCTACCGGTTGACGTGGCATCCACTCGATACTTCAGGACTTTGGGACTTCGACACTTTGGGATGTTTGGATGGAAATCTCCTGAAGTAACATTCTCTTGGTTGACATTGCAAGCTCTCATTACTTTGGTGCTTTGGGCTTCGGGACAATTTGAACGTGGGAATGAATATCTCCTGAAGTGACTTTCTCCTGATTGATGTGGTAGTCTCTCATTACTTCAGGACTTTGGGAGTTCAACACTTCGAGGCTTCTATCTAGTCATTAATCCTTGCATGATTTTGAAACTCTGAATGCATGAGAGTCGCTAATCTGAACTGCACATGGGATCTCCACCGTTGAAAATTAAACTTGTCTGTTTTCTTGTATTTCAAGCCCAAAATGGACTACTATGAATGTTGCATTTTGCTCATAGTTTTTCCCTGTGCATACAACATACTTGATCATCCTATCTTTATCAACCAGAAGAGGAAAAAATTATAGGAAGGTATGAAAAAAAGAGAGAGACAATGCATAGGTGTAGACCTAGGTCTTAATAACAACTACATATGACCCATGACGACTTTATGTGATCAAATTTCGCTCCACAGGGGATGGCATGCTCCCTGTGAGCTGCCAAGAACAAGAAGCTTCAGTGTCTTATCCTAGGGCTATGGGGTCACTTATTCAAATACTAAAAGAAAACTGAAAACTGAAAATCTTGCACACAAGCTTATTTATATACAATACCCTACTCTAACTGACCTTTAGAATGCTCAGTTGAAAACAAACTTCTACTATATCCACCCAAACTATTTGATAACATAATTCTTCTTTTCACTGCAAACGATCCATAAAAGGTAAGTGAAGTATGACAGTATAATGAAAACATGTTTTGGAACATTGACAATACCTCCAAATGATGATAATATGATTAAATTTGCAGGCTCCAATGCTTTGGGAAAGTTTTGTTATCACATGAAGTTGTCTAGGGTCACAGTTGACATCCATGAGTGTAGGTGAGTGGGCAAGTGTAGTGTGTAGCAGTCGAGATCCTCTGTGCAGCTCGATGTAGCGCTATCTCCAAGCGTAGTTGGAAGGCGGATAAATCTTTGGCAGGTGCGCTAAAATAGTCGGCCCACCCAGATCTCAGATCCTGTTTAGATCAATGGCCTCAAATCATTTCGGGTCCGCAACTTGCTCGGGCATTAAAATTCTTTGAACGTGCTGAAATCCTAACCACGGTTTTGTGGGGTGGCTATGTGGAGAGAAGCGATGCATTTTGGTCCCAAAAGTGGTGTGGGCCTAAACCACTGCCCACGGCCCCAAAATCACGTGCGCATATGATGTCTTATCCAACAACAATAGGTGGTCTCCCACTAGTATTTAGGTCACTTCTCCAATCCCAAGGAGGATTCAATTAATGAAAAAGGATCGGTAGTTAAAACCTCAGCTCGGTCCATAAGTAGGAATCTCGGAAGATATGGTCGAGGAGACAAAATTGTCATCCCAAGGTACCAACTAGATGGTTTATTCTTATATGCCCATACTGATATGAGTTTGTGTCTCATAGGAGGAAACACATACAGTTTGACAAAAGGAGGCACAGAGGAAATACTTTGAATGGAATGTCCAAATCACACTCTTGGCAATTGTGATTTGATTCGATTATAAATAGATCATTTTAAGATTATTTAAAGGTGCTGGAATGGTTGAGCAAAGCTCCCTATTTTGTAATATTTTGATAACATAATTGTTCTCAGGTTTTGTATAAGATCTGATACTTTCACATTAATAGAAGTCAACTTCTTTCATCATCTTGTTTAATATGTGTTGAAACACTCATGCATGGAGGATCCATACGAGGGTTGTAGTTGTATTGTAATGCAGGTTTGATTATAATGCTGACGTGACTTGTTTCAATATTTTCTTTTTTTCCTTGTTTCCTCTTGTGCTGAAATACTCGTGCATGAAATATCCAGACAAATTATTGTAGTTGCATGGTAATGGAGGTTTGATTATTATGTCGTTGTGATATATTTTAGTGTCTGAAACTTGAGTTCAAGAGTGCTATTGTTCCTGATTTTTTCTTCACCAAGCTGCTTGAAAGTCGGATGCTCATGGAAGACTTGTTCACCTTTCTCACTAAGTCTTCCTTCTGCACACCTTTAACCTTAAACCACTAACTAAAGTTAATGAGGACCTCATTTCCCTATGCATTTCTTGTCCAGTTTCTGTGTTAAAACATTCCTGTTCTGAGTTATGTCCATTTGACCTCCACTCATAAAATCACATCCACCAAACATTTTGATGGGTATTGGGCTTATCCTCTTGCAGTATGAGGAAGACTCTCAGTGCTAACAAGTTCAACTCCATATATAACCCCATAGGGTCCTAAAATTTATAATAATGCATGCTAAACTGGTAAAAAGTTACCTCATTTATTTAACCATTGCTCACATGTTGTTTGATGTTCTGAGCATCTACATGTGGATAAATGATTGATGCATGCTTGCTAATCCCAGGTGATATCTAGTCATTTATAAGTGTTGGACATGAGATAAGATGCACATTTATCTCTTCATTTTCTCCTCCATCGCTCTCCCAAGGATCAAGTTCATAATTATCATATATAGGAACCATGCTACGAGGTTCCAAAGAAGCTATGAAAAAACACTTCTCTTCCTCATCTTCATTGGGATATTCATCAAAGATTGGTTGTTCTTGGTCAGTATTTGAAACAACTTATTCATCATAAGAAGGGTTGCTAAAGACATTTGTTTCAAGAACAGACATATCCTCTAGATTTTCTTCATAAGAGTAACAAACAAAATCTGCCTTCAATTATGAAAAGCTAGGAAAAAATATAGAGGAATCTTCCCTAGTTTTTTTTAACTAACGTATCATTTATATCAGCTTCATAGTTAGGAGAAATATCTATTGATGTATAAATTTTCTCTTCGACACCAAAATCTTCAAAAGAGACATGTTGATCTCCATAAACATTTAAAACAACATATACATTTGATATGATGCCAGATGTTTCTATGTTATTTCTATCATAATGAATATCATTCAAAACCTCTTCATATTCATGACAAATGCTTTCTTCCACAATAAATGCTTCATCACAAATCTAGTTTTCATCACTGGACGAATATTTATGAATCAAAGAAAACTCATCACAACAATTTTCATAAAGATACTCAGCTAAAAAGTACTCTTTACAAAACGAATTGAAAGTTGCATGAAAACCTGTCAAAGAGTTGATTCTTGTAATGGTAAGAGATCGATGCCAATCACGAGAAATCCCCTCTAATGAATACCTGAAAATCTTAATATAAACATCTTCATGAACAATATGAATTTGATGAATAAAATCATGAAAATCCATCAAATGTTTAGCTGGTACCTCCCACTCTTCTCCTCGAAATTTAGGAAGGATACTTTGCCATTCATCTCTACTCAACTCTAGATTACGGAAACCAACTATTTTTGAAAAAACACAGAAAGAATACCTCTGAGCTAAAATCTTGTCCATTTCAACTCTTGTCCTTCCTCTGTAGTGAGGCCATTAATGTTGTCACTCCAAGAGTCACCCCTAGTCTGCAAATGGGAGTAATCTTGGTAACATACAAATTGATTTTATTTTTGTTTGAGATCATGAATCAATAGGACTTTAAAGAAAGGAAAAGAAAACACATCTCACTGCAGATCAGTGATGGACCATTGGGCTATGGAGTCATACACATACTACTCATTGAAGGCATTTAAGCACCCTATCAGAAAAAATATTTGTATAATGATGAAGAGAATAATAAGAGAATTAACATAAATACGAATATTCACTAAGCAAAGATCCTCTCTGCAAAGAGAATTTAAATGTGTTTGAATAGTAAACAATGATAAATAGGGAATCTTACATCAGATCCTCTACTGCATCAAGAATATATCAATCAAAGGCAAATTTTTATCCTTAAAATCAACAATACGTTCAAACAAGATGAAGAATAGAACATAGAAGACAAATCTGATGAAACAACTAATATGAATCTTCAATAACATACAATTTACATCTACATGTCCCTCTGGCTTACAAACTGAAATATATAGTCATTCCATTTCTAAAAAACCCCTCCGGTCTTGGGATGAACCCCCCCCCCCT
>CBVK0100392019.1:0-27159 GCA_900067695.1 Picea abies | reverse complement strand
CAGTTCACAAAACTCCTCCAAAACCCATAGTATTTCCTCCTCCGGTGCACAAAACGCTTCCCAACCCGGTAGTAATCCCTCCTCCGATTAAAAAAACTCCCCCAACGCCGATAGTATTTCCCCCTCCCGTTAACAAAAGTCCTCCCAAACCCATATCATATCCTCCTCCGGTGCACAAAACTCCTCCTAAGCCGATAGAATTCCCTCCTCCAATTCACAAGTCTCCACCCAAGCCAATAGTATTTCCTCCTCCGCCCTACAAAATTCCTCCTAAGCCGATCAATTTTCCCCCTCCAGCTTATAATTCTCCACCCAAACCAATAGTATTTCCTCCTCCGGTGCACAAAACTCCTCCCAAGCCAATAGTGTTTCCTCCTCCGTCTAAAGTATTGCCACCACCCCTGAACAAAACACCTCCCAAGCCGGTCGTATTACCTCCCCCCGGGCTCAAATCTCCTCCGACGCCCATACTATCACCTCCGACTGTTCACAAATCCCCACCGAATCCGATAGTAATGCCTCCTCCATTCCATCCGTCTCCTCCCATCTACAATTTCCCCCCACACTACACGGTTCCTCCTCCTCATCCTGCTTAATGATAATTAAGGTACACATCTCTAATTCTTTTCTTTCAATAATCTTGTTGTGTATTTTTATGCTGTTGCAATTGCGTGATGAAGATAAATGATCGTCATTGTATTCAATCTATTTGCTGTGCAGGATGAATATTATGAAGTTGTTTTTAGAATAATAGGAACTGTTCGAGTACAGTATGTATGTTTTGGCTTCTACGAAAACATCATCATATTGATCGTCTTGGAACGAGTCAATTCTTGCCAATCTTCTTAGATCCTGTCGTGTGCAGCCATTCTCATGCAATGCCTAAAATTATGTCTACTGTTGGTAATAAAAATGTCGATTGTGTCATTACATTGCGTTTCACAGTTTCCTTTTACGTGAAATGAACAGCTGGTAAATCAAAGGATCGATTGAAGCGCACATGAAAATAACTAAATGGCCTTTGCTGTGTAAGGAAACGTACAATGAAACTTAATGGCCGTTGATGTTTATGCATTTATTACATTTTCCATATTAAAGCATATTTCCACCTCTCTTTAATCGTGAATGTAAGAATATGAGAGGCTCAAATTATTTTCGTCACGTCAATTACTCATAGCGTTGTCCATTCATTTAAACGCATGCTCATCGCCAAAACGTATGATAATTAATCACTGTATATCGCCAAAACACTGTACAGTCACTGTATATCACAATCAATCTATGTTTCTGGGCACTTATCATCAAATTGGATAGATGATCACACTACATTGAATTTATGTCGTTAATGAAATACAAATGGTGTGAATGTATCATTGGTGTTCTGTACTTTGTCAATGGCCGAAAAAAACTATTTTGAAAGCCTTCGTGGACAATTGCGGTAATATAAATCTTATATTTGTTTCAACACATGAAGTATTAAGTACTATATTGATAAAAATCTTATATTTGTTGGAACACATGAAGTATTCGGTACTATATTGATAAAGATAGCGACCCATATTCAACGTAAATAGTAGCAAACAATTTCGAAAATAGCAGAAGACAACCATCGAAATTATTCCAATACACATAACAGGTTTCTTATATTCAATTTAAAATCAAAATATAATGAGTAAAATTCCTATGTTGTATCATTGTCACGGTGTATAAACAAACCATAATCTTAACAGATATCAAAAATAAACTTTTCGCAAACAGCCTTAATTTTTAGTTGGTGTGAGTTTATCGTATCGGTATTTTACTTGAGCGCCGCTCAGAGTGTTTGTTTCCTTCTCTGCAGAACAAGTCACGGACGAATACTTATGAAACTTTTGTGAGTCAATGTATTATAATCACGCTACATTGCGGTAGTCGAGCAAAATGTCTTCTGAATGATTATGATAGTTAAATGTTTTGAACCTTTACTAAGATGAGAGTTCCTTTCATAATGTCGTCGACCAGATAGTTTAAAACAATCGTTATTAATGATGCGAACCCCGGAGCAGGGAAGGAATTTGACGTCACATATTGCATATTCAAATCTCTATTTTATTATTGAATCAATCACATATTTATATAAGGTCTTTTTTAATAGCATAACAAATTTAAGAGGAAATCTCTTAACCATATTAACCATAGACACAGGATTGTATAGTTTAGAATTTTTTTTCACAATTAATTAGGTCTAACAAATCCAAACCAACATTTAAATAAACATGTAAGCATTAATTCTAACATTCTCAGTTAATGATTACATTACAAATAAGAATACTGAAATCATATAAAAATATTTTTGAATTTACAAATAACAATACTGAAATCACTCAAAAATATTTTTGAACTTCTTGTGTGGGTATTTCTACTCACTCTGAAATCTCATAGACTGCCCTCTTTCTCAACCATCAACTTCTAACTACCACTCCATCCATTTAAAATATAATTGCTAGAAGATTATTAACAGCTATACTGAATCACTTTATAAACATACTTCCATATGTGAAAATATAACAAATGTATATTTTAACAACTATATAGGAAAGTAGTCTAGATATTGAATCATACAACTTAAATCAAATCAATGAAATATTCTTTTGTCATTAAAAAAACTCAAAAACTACCATCCTGAATTATGTTACTCTGTTTCATAATTGGTTCTTTATAATATGATGTACTTTCACACTCTGCACTCCAAAATTAAAAGAAAATAAAAAATAAAATTCCACACACCAACATCAAAAACATTGATGCTGCAGTTGCACCGACTGAACTGGATCTCACTGAAGATACAAACTTCACTGCTCACAGGTCTAAAATACGGTGGTTTGATTATTTGGAAATACCTTGAGCAAGACGCAGATCACTTCTAAAAAATGCGTCCATTTACCTTATAAATAAAAACATATTTTAATATAAAACAATCCCACTTATATATGAACGCTCCAAAGTCAATGCGGCAGTCTTCCGTTAGCTTACGTGAGTTTGAGCAGACACCTTTTTATTAGACATAACCTCATAACTAATTTGTATTCGTGCTGGGTGTTAGCACTCAATTTTTCCAATATATTTTGAGAGCTTCTGCAGCATATTTATGTTGAAATTATCAAAATCCTCTTGACAACTTCTTATTGATATCTTTTCCTAAGAAATCCTTTGGCTTCATTTTCTTTACGTGCAAATAAATGGTGTGTGCGCTTAAGCGTCTTACTTCTAAATTCCCTCAAACTTACACTTTATCACATATGCTAAGTCCGAGTCATTTTTACATGTTATGCCATCTTACATGCTAACTGTTCATTCAACTCAAAGTCAAGCCATAAATTAAGCCAACATTCTAGTTGTTTGGTGCTCAGCTAAATTGCAAATGCCTGATTTGCACGATGCATGAGCAGGTGCCATGATGAGACGTCAATGCAGTGTTGTTTAAAGATTTTACAGGTGTTGAAAAACTAAACGTATCCATGATATATATGATTATGTTCCCTATTTCTTGTTCGTTCCACCATTTTCATGCATGGATGTGTAGAGTGTAGTGCGCTGCCAAATCCCCTGGGCACTGTAAATTTCCTGGGTGCTACATACTCTCCTGGGTGTTGTGTATTCCACAGTGTGCTATCTAAATTCCCTACCGAATTTCTGGCAAAGACGAAGTTTGCAGAGAGATACACTAGAATGGCACTACCTATTGGCACCTAGAATCAAGGAGTTCGAATTCATTACTCTTTTAGGTGGCTGCTGATGTGGAGAATGACGAGATATTAGTTGGCAGCATGATAACAATTTACCACCTCTACAGGACACTTGGCATGGAAAATGAGGCGCATCAATGAAGATCAATGGAGGATGTATGCAATAAGTCAATCAGTGTCAGAACTTCAAAGTTCAAGGGGTTTTTGTCGACTAACACAGTCATGCATTAAATTGGATCTCCCATTCATTATTCATGAATCCCTCAATTCTCTGGTTTCCAGGGGCTTGCACTTAGTGAATAAATTAATCGGCCAAAATATATTTGTCATAGCATAAGAAACCTCCACATTAGTGGCAATGATGGTTTGAAGGCTGAAAAATGGATCTCATTGGAGGTTGAAGTAGTACCACACCACAATCACTTCATTTGGTGGGAATCCATGTTGTTGAGATTATGCTACCACATAAATTTGTTGTGGGAGAATTGTTCAGTTTTTCAGATATATAAAGAGCATGTGACATTCCATTGCTGGAGTGGCTCAGTATACCTGATACATCTTCACCTCAGCTTGAGAAGTGATAGCCTTGTGAGGAGGTTCTCGAAACAGGATGTTGAATGTAAATGGCATGCATATAAAGGAGAGGCAGTGTTGGTTGTGTGCACCCTGGTGAGCGATATTATTATTTAAGATGTGTGTATGATGTTTTTGCAGAATATCAGTTTCCAAAGCTCCTGAACATATCACTGATGCTCTCTTTGTAGCTTGGAAACATTGATGAATTCTCATCAAAGCATTGTAGTCACCTAAAGATGGTGGGTTTGATACTATGAAAAGTCACTAATCGCTCTGCACACACTCAAGTTGGAGATGTTTCATTTTTTACAGCACTACCTAAAATTTTCACATAGACTCACAATGGAACTACCTAAATTTGCTACCTAAATTCTGGCAGAAAACGAATTGTGCAAAGTTATTTTACCAGTTTTGAGTCATTAACTTTAAACTTGGATTATGATCAAATGGGAAGGAAATTTTTAAAACTGGAGGAGGTGTTTGTTCATCACATAGCAAATAACAAAAACCTCTCTTAGTTTTTTAAAATTTTCTATGGTCATGGAGTTATTTTACATAGAAGTGGTGCTACAGAATGTGCTCCTTAAACTCTGTTTAAGTGACAAATTTTGACCAGTTGACTTCTAGGAGGATTTTCTGAGGAAATAAGATTAATTTTAAAAATCCAAAGGAGGTTATTGTCAATAACAGAGCCAGGAACATTAACCTCTTTCATTTTTCACACATGCATCATGGATTTGGAGATTCGAAAGAATCTCTGAACCCTATGTTTTTAGTTTTTGTGTTTTCCTATTCGAGACATGTTTTTGTGACACCTGTTGCGGCCAACTGGAGATGAATTTCAAAAACTTGAGAGAGGTTTTTCTTCATAACAATATTATATAGAAAAACCTTTCTCAAATTTTACACAACTGTTATATGTTGAGAATTACAAGTGGCATTTTGAAGCCAATTTTTCAGAATTTTGCCTCGTGAAAAGCAGGAAATCAATTAAAACATGTCATTCTTTGTTTGTAACTATTTCTATTTTGGGAAAGGGGTTGGAGTTTGAATTGGTGAGCTAGAAAGGACCTATGGTGGTATATATTTCATGGTACAAAAGTAGAATAGGTTTGGAATGGTTGAGTTGAGGCTCCCGAATTGTAATGTTTTGATAAAGTCACTGTGAACTGGTTATGTACAGGATTTGAGACATCTTGGTTAATAGAAATCAACTTCTTATTCCAGCTTATTTTCTTCTGATGCTAAAGTGTTCATGCTTTGAATGATGCACATGAATTATTGTGATGATATTATGATGTATGTTTGATTGTAATATTATCATGATGTTTCTTTAGTGTTCTTAAACTTTGATTTCAAGAAGATCTTGTATTAAGGGTTTTTCCTCCTTAGGTTGTCTGAGACCTGATGTTTACATCAACCTCTACATTCCTCTCACTGAAGTCTTCCCTCTATTCACATTTTACTCCCACTTATTGATTGAAGTCTAAGGTGACTTTTAGAACGAGGGTGACTTTTGGAGTGATAACACTTGTAAAAACAACATGATGTAGAATGACTACAGATGTATGTGCCGATGTCTCTCTTTTATCGTGAATCCTAGTAACATAGATCTGAGGATTTGATGATTTTTTTTTTCCTGCAAAGAGGCTTAGAACTGGTGGCAATGGGCAATGATATCTCAACCAAAACAACCAAAAATACACTAACCTAGTATATATAAATAATTGAAAAAATACTGAAATAATTAAAATTAGTGAATAATTCCACTAATCTAGTATAACCAAATAATTAAAAAAATATTTGGTTGTTGCTAGTTGACGGTCGACATGCTTTGAGGAAGACCATTAATGTATTAATTTTATTGCATTAATATATAATATATAATAATAATAATGAATTAATGTAACAAATTAATATTAATGAATTAATGTATATAAATTAATTGTCTATTAATGTATTAATGTAATGTATAAATTAAAGTATTAATTTACATGTAAAATTGTGATTAATTGATTGATACATTAATAATGTAACATATTACATTAAGTAATACACGAATACATTATTAATTAATACATTGTTAAAATATTGATACACTAATAAAGTTAATATATTAATAAAGTAATAATACATTCACCTTAATGTATTTAGTAATACATTACTATAATGTATAAATTAAAATATTAATACATTAATAAGGTATTACATTAATAAAGCAATAATACATCGACCTTAGTTTATTTATTAAAATATTAATACATTAATGTATAATGTAACATATCAAAGTATAAATACATTAATAATGTAATTAATTAATTAATTGATACACTAAATATATTGTTGACTAATACATTGCTAAAATATATTTTGTTTGTTTGTTAGTTTGTCTGTGACATGTGGGACTAACCTATGGTTAAGAAACCGCGACTCAGGAGTATCTAAGCCGTCAAAATCACCTGGGGATCGCACCTGACCTAAGCCACACCAACCCTTAACATGGCTGGATTTTTTGTCCCCGTAGGTTTCGAACACTTTAACATCACGGAATGCCTTAACAACACACTTCATCACCGACTATCCTACACCTTAGGGACATACATTGCTAAAATATTAATTAATACAATGTTAAGGTTTTAATACACAAATAAATTATTACATTAATTTAATACATTATTACATTAATAATGCATAAAAAAAATATTTCATATATTAAATGCATTAATAAAAACATTAGTAAAGTATTTATACATTAAAACATTAATAAAGTTTTAATACACTAATGTATTAATGTATATTTAATGTATTAATTAATGAATACATTAATAAAATATTACATTAATAATACATTAAAAAAACAATGTATTTAGTAAAACATTATTAAAATATTAATACATTAATGTATAATGTAACATATCAAAGTATTAATACATTAATAATGTAATTTATTAATTATTTCGTACATTAAATACATTATTAACTAATAAATTGTTAAAATATTAATTAATACATTGTTAAAGTTTTAATACACAAATAAAGTAATACATTAATTTAATACATTATTATACTAATGATGCATAAAAAAAATAATACACTAAGTATTATTTTTATATACATTAATTTATATACATTATTTCATTAATATTAATACACTAATCAAGTAATTAATTAATAATACATTAATACATTAATTGAAAATAACCTTGGTGAGTATGGATGCCCATGAACATGGTTACCTTTCTTAGACCTTGGTTGACATTGGGAAGGAAAGGTTCACTATGTTTGACATGGTTAATTATGGTTCACCATGACCATGGTTAACTTCTGTAGACCTTCACTATGGTTGACCATGGCCAAGGTTGACCATGATTGACAATGGTTAGCCATGCTTCAATTTTTTGTGTACAGATGACCATGTTTGACCATGACCTTAGTTGACCATGCCTATGAATGACATCAATACATTAATTCATATTTGAATGTATTAATTAATTAATACAATAAAACATTATTAATGAATACATTACTAAAGTATTAATACTTTAAAACATTAACAAAATATTAATACATGAATACAATAATACTATATTATTAGAGTATTAATACATTAATAATGTAATGTATTAATTAACTATATATTATTAATTAATACATTATTAAAGTATTAATAAACTAATAGAGTAATACATAAATAATACATTGATAAATAAATTATTAAAGTATTAATACATTAATACATTAATTGACAATGTTGGTTGTTGATGATGGTTAACCATGACCATGGTTTCTTATGGATGATCATCATCAAGGTTTCCCATGACAATGACCATGACCATGGTTAACTTTGGTAGACCTTGGTTGACTTTGGGAAGGAAAGGTCGACTATGGTTGACATGGTTAATTATGGTTGACTATGACCTTTCTTGACCATGAACATGGATAACTATGGTTGAACTTGACAATGGTTAATTGTGGTTGACCTTGGATTACCATGATCATGGTTAAAGGTGGTTGGCCATAACCATGGCTAACTTTAGTAGACCTTCATTATGGTTGACTAGACATTGTGGCGATGAGGTTATGTTCTTCACATT
The DNA here is from genome assembly GCA_900067695.1 of Picea abies. NCBI lineage: Eukaryota > Viridiplantae > Streptophyta > Pinopsida > Pinales > Pinaceae > Picea > Picea abies. Next base: position 18,764 of record CBVK0100392019.1, on the reverse strand, counting down.
GCAATGATGAGGCTATGTTCCTCACATTGCGAAAATATGGGCATGCTCATCACATTGGAACGATGAGGCTATGTTTTTCACATTGCGAAGATAGGGCTATTTTCGTCACATTGCGACATTACTATGTTTGTCAAAATGTGATGGTACTATGTTCATGACATTGCAACAATATGGCTATGTTTATCACATTACGACAATTGGGCTACGTTCGTCACATTGCGAGGGATATGTTTGTGACATTTCTATGTTACTATGTTTTCCATATTGTGATGCTACCATGCTTGTCAAATTGCAACATTACTATGTTCCTCATGTTGCAACATCTAGTTTTGTTCATGAGATGGCAACGTTGAGTTATGTTTTTCATATGACAAGGTTGGTTTATGTTTGACATGTTTCAAAAAGGAAGTTTTGTCCAAGATTTTTCAAAACATCTAACAAAGTGTTTCATTTATCACAAAGATAGAAACTTTGAACTAATGTTATGTATTACATAGAAGGAAACTTAGAATCATACTTGTTATAAGGAAATTGATCACAAATCATCTTTAAATTTACAGATGATGGTTTATACTTGTTCTAAAGACATTGATAGAAAATAAACTAGACTATGGTTTTCCCATGCTTGATTGGGGTTTTCCATGGTTGACTAAGTTTAACCCTCGTTGAGCTTAATGTGGACCAAAGTTTAGTATGGTTGGTCATCGTTCACCTTCACCATGGTTGACTATGGTTGACTATGCATGACCATGCCCATAGATGACTTTCATAGACAATGTGGAGTTGATTATGCTAGACCATGTTGATTATGTTTACCCATGGTTTACTATGGAACTATCGCATGACAATGTTGATTAGTTTTTTTTTCTTCAGATTGTGACAACGAGAGACATTTGGAAATGTTTCTCACATTCTAAGATCAGTATATTTGTGTCACATTGCGATGATGAGGCTATGACCATCAGATTGTGACGACAAGGCTATGACCATCACATTGTGACGACGAGGCTAGGGTTTTTTCTTGTCACATTCTGACTATGGGTTATTTTTGTCACATTACGACATTGGGAAATGGTCACGTCATGCAATTTCCAGCCATGTTTGTCACATTGAAATATTGAGTTGCATACATCATATTAAAACAAAGGGTTATATTAGACACATTGCGACATTTGGAAATGTTTCTCACATTAGGACGTCAGTATATTTGTGTCACATTGCGACAATGAGGTTATGTTCATCATATAGGGACGACAAGGCTAGGTTCATCACATTGGGAGGATAGGGCTATGTTCGTCACATTGTGATGACATGACTATGTTCATCACATTGAGACGTTATTATGTTTGTCATTATGTGACGCTACTATGTTCAATAGATTGTGACAATATGGCTATGTTCGTCACATTGCAACGACTGGGATTTGTTCATCGCATTGCAATGATAAGGCTATGTTTTTAACAAATTGCAATGTTACTATGATTATCAGATTATGACTCTACTATGTTCGTCATATTACAACATTACTATGTTCCTCATGTTGAAACATTTGAGTAAGCCACACATTGCGGCCATGAGGATATGTTCATCACATTGTAATGACAAGGATATGTTCATCACATTGTAATGACAAGGATATGTTCATCACATTGCGAAAATATGGGCATGTTTATCACATTGCAATGACGGGGCTATGTTTTTCACATTGCGATGATAGGGCTATGTTCGTCACATTGCGATCTTACTATGTTTGTAAGAATGTGACGCTACTATGTTCGTCACATTGCAAAAGTATGGATATGTTCGTCACGTTGCGATAGATGGGATATATTTATCACATTGCGATGACAAGGCTATGTTTTTAACATTGCAATGTTACTATGATTGTCAGCTCATGACTCTACTATGTTCAGCATATTACAACATTACTATGTTCCTCATGTTGAAACATTTGAGTAAATCACACATTGTGGTGATGAGGAAATGTTCATCACATTGCAACGATGAGGATATGTTCAACACATTGCGAAAATATGGGCATGTTTATCACATTGCAATGATGGGGCTATGTTTGTCACATTGTGATGATATGGCTATGTTTTTCAAATTGCAACGTTACTATGTTTGTTAGAATGTGATGCTACTATGTTCGTCACATTACAACAATAAGGCTATGTTCGTCACATTCCGACAGATAAGATATGTTCGTGACATTGCGATGACAAGGCTATGTTTTTAACATTACAATGTTACTATGATTGTGAGCTTATGACTCTACTATGTTCATCATATTACAACATTACTATGTTCCTCATGTTGAAACATTTGTGTAAACCACACATTGTGGTGATGACGATATGTTCATCACATTGCAAGGACGAGGATATGTTCATCGCATTGTGAAAATATGGGCATGTTTATCACATTGCAATGACAGGGCTATGTTTGTTACATTGTGATGATAGGGCTATGTTCGCCACATTGTGATGTTACTATGTTTATTAGAATTTGATGCTACTATGTTCTTCACATTGTGACGATATGGCTATGTTCACCAAATTGTGACAGATGGGATATGTTCGTGACATTGCGATGACAAGGCTATCTTTGTGACATTGTGATGTTACTATGTTTGCTAGATTGTGACGCTACTGTGCTTGTCAAATTGCAAGATTACTATGTTCCTCATGTTGGAACACTTCATTTTTCTCGTAAAATGGCAACGTCGAGTTATTTTTTTCACATGACAAGGTTTCTTTATGTTTGACATGTTTTGAAAAGGAAGTTTTCTCCAAGCTTTTTCAAAAATTATTACAAAGTGTCGGCATGTTCATCACATTGCAATGACAGGGCTATGTTTGTCACATTGCGACAATAGGGCTATGTTCGTCAGATTGCGATGTTACTATGTTTGTCATAATGTGACGCTACTATGTTCGTCACATTGCGACGTTACTATGTTTGTCATAATGTGATGCTACTATGTTTGTCACATTGCAACAATATGGCTATGTTCATCACATTGCGATGGATGGGATATGTTCATGACATTGCAATTACAGGGCTATGTTTGTGACATTATGATGTTACTATGTTTTCTAGATTGTGACGCAACGTCGAGTTATTTTTTTCACATGACAAGGTTGCTTTATGTTTGACATGTTTTGAAAAGGAAGTTTTGTCCAAGATTTTTCAAAAAATATTACAAGGTGTTTCCTTTCTCACAAAGATAGGAACTTTGAACTGATGTGATGTATTACATATAAGGAAACTTAGAATCATACATGTTCTAAGGATATTGACAGAAAATCAACTTTAACTTTACAAATGATGATTTTTACTTTTTCTAAAGACATTGATAGAAAATAAACTTGACTATGGTTTTCCCATGCTTGAGTATGGTTTTAAATGGTTGACTAAGGTTAACCATGGTTGAGCTTAATGTGGACCAAATTTTAGTATTTTTCTAATATGGCACTAACACTAATCATAATAACCCTAATAACCCTAACCCTAATAAGCATAATAACCATAGCCCTAACTACATTGACCTTAATATATTTTTAATACATTATTGTTTACATTGTTAATTATTCATAGTAATTAATAATTATTGTATATAGGGTATGTATCTATAATATACATACATACCCTTAAGGTACCCTTTTTATAATATAGTTAATAAATATATTAATAATAACCAATACCCCTATATTAATTATGAACATTGTTAATAGCCATTAAAAATATTATTAATAATCATTAATATAATAAATTTTTGATATTACATTAACATTTAATATTTATAATATAATATATAATCACTTCTTAATACAATAATGTATTATTAGTAACCCTAATACAAATTATAATAGAAATAACTCTACCCCTATTCTTATTGTGGATTGGTGAGACAAATGAATGGCCCATATTACAATAACCCCTAATGTGGGCCCACAGTACACGGGTTTCTACGCTCATAAAGAAAGAAAATTAAATAAAAAAAATCTTATAACCAAAAAATCCTCTACCTCATAAGAGACAATTTAGTGGAAAATATTATCACTTGTCTTAATACAAACACTATTGCACTCACCACCACATACATATCTACAATTAATTTTTGAATTCAATTTCTATTCAAAATTAAAGGATTAATGGTAACACACACTTCTGCAATTAATTGTAGAATTCAATTTTTATTCAAAATTAAGATTAATGTTAGAATTTGTTTTCTTTAAAGGTAACTACTTTCATATCTTCTTTATAACTCATATCTCCTTTATAAATAGTAAAAATATATTAAAAACTTTAAAACTATTTTATCATAAATATTTGTTTTAATAATAAATATAAATATAGTACAATATTTGTTTTTAATAATAAATATAGTACATTGAAATTAAAGTTTTCCAAATATAGTACAAACTTTTACAATCAACTATTCAATTTATTTTTAAAATATGTCATTGACTCAACTCTTTCTCCCAGACCATCTTAATAAATTATTTAACATTATAACTGTGCATTGCTAATGAAATGTATTTTGATCATTTCCCTAACCCTAGTAAGCATTAGAAGAAATTGTTTTTGTTGTTTCCACTTTTTTTTGGAAAGTCACCCTATGCAAACTTCAATTTCTGGCTGACTTCAATTTTCTTCATTGGGTTCACGCTTGCGTCTTGAATTTTCTTCGTTGCGTTCACGCCAACTTCTTCAATTTTCTGCTTCGGGCATTGGTATGCACATGGTTGTCCATATCGAAATGTATTTTATGATTTTTTTACAAATATTAACATTATTCACAATCAAACTTTGGCATTACCCATTATAGGTTAATTTAAAATATTACCATACAACCATCCAATCCTACTTCAAACCTCCAAATCCTTCTTCATTTCAATAATAAATGGATTCCATTTTAATTTGATTTTTCCGTATGCATTTAAAACTTATGTCAAACTTGCACACGACCTAAAAATAAATTCATAGATAAAAAGTGTGTGCATCACTTACTTCAACATTGATTATTCAAACCAAGCATCAAAACAGTTATTTTCATTGCACGTATTCAGATCTATATTGAATACATATGTTGTAGAATGATAAGCATATTATACAGTGGGCAAAAATTAAGTTTTAGATTAGGCTCAAAAATTAAAATAAAGATTTAAAAGAATTAGATTTAGATTAAAGTGGGTGCATTGTTTAACTAGATATAGAAGCTTTGAGATTGACTGTTGAGAAGCAAGATCACAACATTTATTTTCTTTGTATGTATATGGACAAAATTGAATTCATATGTTGTATGTTGTAGAATGATAGACATAATATCGAGCACGCATAAAGATAAAATATTTAGACTTATATTAAATAAAAGATTTGGATTTTTTCTAAAGATTTAGGTTTCTTCATAGGAACATTAAAATAAAGATTTAGGTTTCTTCATAGGAACATTAAAATAAAGATTGAGATTTTGAGGAAAGATTAAATTTGAATTAAGATAAAAAATTTCATAAAAAAAACCAACCCATTGGATATAAGCACAAATATTTAGGTTTAGATGAAAATAAAAATTTAAATTCCCCAATAAATTATTTATATTAAAATAAAAGACTTAGATTTAGTAGGCATAGCTAAACCAAACCATTGGATACATGCACAACACAGGAGGTATATGATTCATGTTACTCGTGAAACACATGGTCACATCAATTATGTTATGCAACAACCTTATGTTCATCATCTATGATGTTATGTTAGATATGTGTGAGAAATCCCCCTAATATGACGAATTTAGAATGCTTTTCCGGCTCCCGAGAATGAAAGAATCGTCGGGCCGTGACTGATCCTGCTCGGGCCTGCCTTCGGTAGTTTAAACAGAGGCACTATATTCATTTGAACAGGGTCGGGTGCCTGTTATATTATAGGGCACACTCGCCTTAAAAATGGATGCATTTGCTTCGGGACTGTTGATTTCAATTTAAGCCTTCACTTGATTTCAAGTCGCTGCCAAGTTCTCTCGTCCCGGTCGATGCTTTACCTTCCAATACTAAAATACCGTTAGCTTATAGTTTATGCCTACAAATAAAAATCTAATCAATAAATCAGAGAAATTAATTCCCAATCCAAATTCTTAAAAACCTAAAATCTAAATTTCAAAAAATTAATCCAAATTCTTAAAAAATTAAAATCTAAATTTCAAAAAAATATTGTACGATATTAATTTCCATACTAGGTTCAAAGAAACAAATAAATTCAGTTCGTATCAGCAGTGAGTGTTTAAATAATCACCTGACCATTAGTCCCAAGGCCCAGGAAAAATTTGAAAAGCCACCCAAACCTGGCATCGAACATGCATCCAGCTTAACCATGCCAAATTAAACACGAATGTGTTAACTGAAAGGAAGAACAAACGTGCATCCAGATTAACCATAGATGCGTTAATTTAAAGGTGTGTTAATTTAAAGGCAGGCCAAACGTGCATCCAGCTTTACCACAAATGCCTTAATTTAAAGGTGCATTAATTGAAAGGAAGGCCAAACGTGCATCCATCTTAACCATGCTAGCTTAACCACAGATGTATTAATTTAACGGTAGTCCAAACACGGTATCCATCATTACCACACCAACACTCTTCACATTCATAAAAATGTGGCCACTGTTATTCATAGAATTAATCCAAGCTAAAGAGTTAAATGTAGAAATGAGCCATTTTATACATTAATATTTTCTAAATAGTTGAACCTGGCAATTGGCAATTAGTGGTAAGGGCATTAATTTCTTAATATTATTAATTAAATGTGAAAAAGTAAAAAAGAAAACTTATGCATTCATAAATGCAAGGAAGTTATGAAATTAAATTTTTCATTGATTTGGAGCTACGACGAATAATATGCTAACATCTTTAATTGTTGACCACAAGATAGGAAGGAATTTGTAATTAAAAGGTTCATTAAACCATTGATTCTAATAGGGGGACGTCTATCGGCGTAATTACGACATTGGCATGATCTTATCACCTCTCATGAGAGATTCGGGCTGAGGGTTGGAGTCTACTTTGATACCAACATAGAAAAGTATATATAAGATGTTTTTTTCAAAAGCATAATAAATTCATGGGATCTCTCACAACTAATTAGATCTAACAAATCCAAACCAACTCTAAAATAAACATGTAAGAATTAATTCTAACACTTACATAATAAGATATTAGAATAAGAGATGATTCATATACTTAACACTTACATAGTGAGATATTAAAATAAAAGATGCTTCCTATGTTTGAGGGGTTATAAGATTTTAAATCAATTATGAGTTTTTTTTTTTTAAATGAAAATTGTGGAATTAGTAAATTGAATGGGAAATACCAACTAAGGATAATAATATCTATTGTTTAAGTCTTACAATTGATTTTGGGTCCTCCAAAGTCCACAATTATAGGTGTACCTAACCAATGAATATAAATTGCAATATAGAGTGGAATAGTATACTCCTTGCAAAGTAACTCCACACCTAGAGCTAGAGTGAGTATTCCTACACACTATAAACCCATGAGGTGGTATAGCTCATGCCCTTTTTGAAGTGATTGTTGGGTAAAGGTGATGTTATTTGTCTTAAGTAATTAGTGCGAATTTCATTGACCTCCAAGCTCGGTTCAACTGTTTCATTTTTTCGTGGGGAGGAACAAAATTTCCCCCTTATTAAAGGAGGAACAAAATTTCCCCTTTATCTCTCTAGCAATTGAGCACTATAGGGTGGTCATTAATACTACCAAAGGTTAAAGGTAGATATTATTTTATTGCTTATAGTATTGTTTGGATGTTTAATTAATTGTTTGATTATAAATATTTGAGTCACTTATCATGATTAGGGAAAAAAGAAACCCTAATTTATGAGAGTTGCACATTTTCATAATTAGATGGAATTGTTCATTAATACTATCAAAGGTTAAAGGTAGATATCATTTCATTGCAGGTAGATATCATTTCATTGCTTATAGTATTGTTTGGATGTTCAATTAATTGTTTGATTACAAATATTTGAGCCACTTACCTTGATAAGGAAAAACGAAACCCCAATTTATGAGAGTTACATGCATTTTCATAATTAGATGGAATTGTTCATTAATACTACCAAAGGTTAAAGGTAGATATCATTTCATTGCTTATAGTATTGTTTGGATGTTCAATTAATTGATTGATTACAAATATTTGAGTCACTTACCATGATTAGGGAAAAAAAAAAACCTAATTTATGAGAGTTGTGCATTTTCATAATTAGATGGAATTGTTCATTAATACTACCAAAGGTTAAAGGTAGATATCATTTCATTGCTTATAGTATTGTTTGGATGTTCTATTAATTGTTTGATTACAAATATTTGAGTCACTTACCTTGATAAGGAAAAACGAAACCTCAATTTATGAGAGTTACATGCATTTTCATAATTAGATGGAGTTGTTCATTAATACTACTAAAGGTTAAAGGTAGATATCATTTCATTGATCATACTATTGTTTGGATGTTCAATTAATTAATTGTTTGATTACAAATATTTGAGTCACTTACCTTGATAAAGGAAAAAAGAAACCTTGATTTATGAGAGTTGTGAATTTTGATAATTAGATGGAATTGAAAGATTTTATGTGGATTAACCATTCAACATTACATACATTATTCTCATGGAAAAAATGTGTGATAATTAATTTTTTATCAATTTAATTAACTATTTATTTTTCTTTTATTTTTAATTTTTTTTCCCTTGTTTCTATTGCACAAATTAACTTAATATACATTAATATGACGATACTTGTGAATATCCATACATTTAATGACCATACTTGTGGATATCCATATATTTATTTAGTAGTAATATAATTTTCTTTCAACAATTTTAATTTCAATTTGATAGACAAAACACCCTTAAATAAATACAATATTAATTATTAAAATTGAAATATTAATTATTAAAATTGAGACTTCTAATAGAGTGTTTGAACCATTTTTTTACCACGGAACTCTAAACAAATTATAAACCATTTTTGTATACCTCTTGTTAAAATGCGTGGATTATTATTTGATTCGATAAAATGCATGGTTTAAAAACCAAATTATAAACTATTTTTGTATACCTCTTGTTAAAATGTGTGGCTTATTATTTGATTTGATAAAATGCATGGTTTATTAATTGATTCTAGTGAGAAAATATTTTTTTCCTTTTTGCTCCAACCCGATGCAACTACAAACAAACTGTTCATTCATCAAGCATATACAAATAACCCAAACTCTTCATTCATCAAGCATTATACAAATAACCCAAACTGTTCTTTCATCAAACATTATACAAAAAACACAAGCATCTAAACCAATTGAAATAAAGCTCATTACAAAGCCTTGAATGTGTCCAAATTGACCGCAAATTCGGTGAGCGTGTCCAAATTGACCGAAAATTATATTAACTTGTTATTGGAGCCAAAAGAATCCACAACCAACAGTCCTTTCAAGAGATCTCCTCTAGTTACCCGCTAAACAGAAGTACTGGGCATCATGCCTGTAACCCTAGATTGGGATCCAACATAGTCCAGTTTTTTCTTCAACATAATTAGAATGAAAGCAGAATTTCAAACTCCGTGGACAAAAACAAGACCGTTCATACATCAGAAACCCTACCAGAACCATAACCCCAATTTGAAAGCTCCAACAAAACGATAATGAGTCCAACATATATATATATATATATATATATATATATATATATATATATATATATTGCAGAATCATATTGGGCTTTGGGCACTATGGCTTCACCAAGGAACCTAACCCATCCTTTAACAAACAAGGAGAAACCTCAACTATTTTACCCAAAATTCTAAGAGACGCCAATGCCGCGAGCTACCACCATGCACTGAGACATCCAAATCGCGACATGCAAGGACAAAGAATGTTCTCTCGGATCTACAATGTACAGGGAAACTGTGCATGGTGTAGTGACAAATACTGGGCGCCAAAATAATTCGTCGTTGAAAACTCAGGGCTTACCACACATTGCATAGAGTATACGATTGACTTCACATTATGATAAAACACGTAATGAACGATTTTGTGACACATAAACAAACACAGTTCTATAGTTAGAATATAAACTCAGAAATAAACGTGAGTATGAAAAAACTCAAAATACTTGATATATATTAAACTTCGGCGTTGTGCGATAATACAAACTACAATACTGAGTTGAGCTTCGACTCCAATGAATTCTTTGATTTATGCAACTTACAATCACACACATAGAGCATGTGCTCTCAAAGTTCTTCAACGACCTTCCACTGTTATTGTTGCTTCTCTACTCTGTGTATATCGCTCTCTACCTACATCTCAACTAACTAAAGACTCATACATATATAGATAATACTAAGACTTCATGTAGAAGTGTAACATCCCGCTATTACGAGCACATGCTATTGACTTATTCTTTGAGGACACTTGCATGCAAGTTATCTGGTTATAGTACATGGTTATTGTTTCGCTTATGGATTCTTATGATGATGTGTATGGATTATGATTTTATGTTAATTTTTATATGCATATTGACATATGTTATTGACGAGTTTCCCTGAGTGTGTAGGACACTTGATGGATTGTGGATGCCGAGGGAATAATAGACCACCTTGGACACTGGATTGAGTCAGGGAGTGGATTGTATTGCTTTAAGTATTTCATTTATGCATATGTTACATATGATCGATTATCGTATGATTATAGTATGATAGTATGATATTTTTATGCAGAGTTTCGCCAATGGATGCAGGTTGACGAGTGCTTGCTAATTTGACTCACATAAGGATTAAAGGGGCGATGCACATAGGCCATATATTGAGGGAGACGTGTGGGAGAGTCCCTGTCACAACCTATTAGCACTCCCACTATGGCTCGAATTGTAGGTTGAAAATTACCTAGTTTGAGAGGTCCATGATGTCATTAGAGCAGACCGAGACAGTCGCTCACGAATATTTTAACGGTTGCGCAATAAGGAAAGGTTCTTATTCCTTAGAAGCCATTAGTCTCTCACAAGGTCGCCTGAATGGAGTGTTGACTCCAGAGGTTGGACAACTGCAAAAACCAGTCAAAGGCAACTGACACCCTTGGAGCACAAAGTGCGTCTTGAAGTGCACATCGCGTAAATAAAATTTGAGTCAATGACTATAGGTGACCTAGAAAACCCTGATCGAATAATTAAACCTTGTAAAATCGAACACTAAATTATAAACTAATTTAAATAAATTAAATGAAAAGGGAATGAAGTAAAATAAGATAAGAATATAAAAGGGGGTGAATTATATTTAAATATTGACTTAAGGCACATACATGCAAGAAAATGTAAAAAGCAGGTTTTTTTGAATAAGAAAGAAATAAAGATGAAAGAATGTGTATGCATAGAAAGGTATCTAGAGTCTAGTTAACACAAGTCTAACAAGCAGAAGATTCCTATTTTAACTTAACTTAGATTTATTAAGGCGTCAGTAATTAATTGGAAATAAGTGGAATAAAGAGACAACTAGGAGTGATTGAAGGAGTGTTTTTAGGAAGGGTGAGTGAAATTGACTTTTATTAAAATAAATTTTGGAATTACTTGTGCAACTTGGGGGAGAGGATGACAAGTGTAATGGAGAAATAATTCTAAATTGTTTATTTAAAAAGTGATTTAATTGTGCAAGTGGGTATGTGTCATGGAGAAATTCTATAAAACAAATAGCGTAGATGAGAAATGGGTCACACTAGTTATGGGTAAGATTACGCTGCAGAATTTTGGATTGGTTTTACTTGTGACAATTGGGATACCTAGTTTGAGAGAGAGAGGTGGCTCTACCTTGCAAGGCGAGCTAGGAGCTAGAGGATTTATGTTTGTGTGTCTGTGTGGCTCCTTTACAGCTAGAGGGGATAATGGGGATGATGAGTACCCCTACAATTCGCTGGGGGGTACCGGTGAAGTCTTAACGATTAGAAAGCGAAAGATCGGAAGGAGCGTCATAGCTATTACGATATTTATTATCTAAGTTGGATGTAATAGTTTGGTTTACATATACATAGAGTTTTATTGCAAAAATTGTATTAAATTATGAATGTTAAATTTTGCGAGTTCAATGGATGGTTGTGGGATGTGGAAGGGATATTTTTAACAATGCTACCAACTAAATTCTAACCAATGTATGGAAAATTTAATCGATGTTATCACTTTTTAATTCATTGTTTTTTATTGATACCTCGCTGTGTCGAACCAAATTACTTACTATTCAATCACTGCTTGCTTGATCCCTAAACTTTTGCTTGTAGATTGGATCAACCACCAACACCCTTTGCATTTTACAATGATCTTACCTTGTGATTCTTCCTGGAGTTTTCTGTATGTTTTAACATGATTATACCTTGCTATTCTTCCTAGTGTTTTCTCTACGTTTTAACATGATCCTACCTTGCTATTCTTCCAGGAGTATTCTATGCGTTTTCCATCAAAATCGCTTAGTGTTTTTTCCTTGATTATACCGAACGATTATCATAGACTTAATATGTGGTTTGCTTGGATTCCAGTCAGCTATTCATTTCCCTACTCTACATTTTTTGTTTCTTGGGATATGCCCTGCGAATGTCGTAACTTAAGTTGCGATTTTCTTGGGTTTTCACTCAACTATTTCAATACTTACTCTGCATTTTATTTCCTGTAATATGCCCAACGAATCTCATAACTTAAGTTGTGATTTGTTTGGATTTTCACTCAGCTATTTCAATACTTACTTTGTGTTTTCTTTTCTTTCAATATGCCAAGCGAAAATCATAATTTAAGCTCCGATTTTCTTGGGTTTTCACTCAATTATTCAATACTTACTCTATGTTTTCTTTGCCTGGAATATTCCCATAGAATATCATAACTTAAGCTGTGATTTGTGTGGGTTTTCACTCAACCATTCATTACTTACTCTGTGCTTTCCTTTGCCTAGAATATTCCCAACGAATCTCATAACTTAAGCTACCATTTTCTTAGGTTTACACTCAGCTATTCATTACTTACTCTGCATTTTATTTTTCCTATAATATGTTCAATGAATATCATAACTTAAGATGTTCTTTGCATGGGTGTTCACTCAACTATTTCATTACTTACTCTGTGTTTTTTGTTGCTTGGAATATGCCCAACGATTCTCATAAACTTAAGTCAACTTCGTATAGTTTGTATATAGATATGAAGTGGGTGAGATTTCCTTAGAGTTTTTTCAATAGGCTGTTGACCCCTTTGTCAATTGGATATGCAAGGAACAAGGCCTTGAGTTCTCTTTTTGTTTTAAAAAGGGTTGGGACCTTCTTTTAAATTTTTAAAATTGAAATTAAGTTAAGAATGAATTCTTATATCTATGGCCTTAATAGATTGTTCTTCCTAATTTTAATTTAGGGTTTGGAATCCTAGTGCAACTCTAAGGAGATGACCTTCCTTAAATTATCTTAGATTGACGTGCAAGCACCTTAAATCATTCATATGTTTTTATGAACGATCTTGCTAAGGTTTTAAGAGATACTCAAGTAGTAGTGAATTCTCAAGAATTACTTAAAGAAGATTGACTTCCTTATGGTTTCTTAATAATATCATTGAATCATCCGCACATATTTTAAAGTTTGGATAGCCTAATCCTGCCTGGAATAAATTTTAATATTGCCTTTCGATGGGGGATACTTATACTCATTTAGTTATCTTTTAAATATCATGAATAATTATTATAAATAAGTAAATCCTTCATTAATACAATAATTGGATATGAAACAAAATTGATGATTTCTCGTGCGGCATGAATTTAACGCGATGCATGATTGGTTATGTAATTTTCTTACTCTTGCACCATGAAAATAAACTTCATGATTACTCTTGCGCTATGAATTTAATGTGATGTATGATTGGTTATATGATTAGATTACTTTTCCACCATGAACAATATTGATGATTTCTCTTGCACCATGAATCTAATGTAGTGTATGATTGGATATGTAATTTGATTACTATTGTGCCATGAAAATAAAGTTGATGATTACTATTATGCCATGACAATAAAATTGATGATTACTCTTATGCCATGAAATTAAAGTTGATGTATGATGGATTAAGTAATCGGATTCTCCTACACCATTAAGATGATGTTGATGTAAGATTGATTAAGTAATTAGATTTATTTGCACCATGAAATTAATGTTGATATATGACTGATAATCTAGTCTCGAGTTATGAGTTGTGATTGATTAAAGGGATTTAGATACCTCCGCGTTCCTCAAAACAGTCACCATCCCTAAGACCTTAAGTGGTCAAAATCAATCGGATGAATCCTTGGCTTGAGCGTTGCTTATGTTTCCTAGAGGTCCTATCCATGCAGGATATGTGGGGCAAGTAATATTTTATATTCAAAGATGTGGTTGATCATTATTTATGTATCTGCTTTAGTTGATTGTGATGTATTGAGCTACCTCACTATCTATTTTTATGTTTGATCATGTGTCACTTTTATTCATGTCAATGCATTGTCTTTGTGTCCTTATTGATTTTGATGATGTGTCACTTGTAATGTTATTAATTTATGTTGTGATGATTTAAATTCCTAATGAAAAGAAAAAAAAATCATTTACATTTTATGCATCACTATTGTTGTTTTAACAGAGGGGAGATTACATATGGTATCAAAGTGGGTTCAACCCTACGACCTGGGATCATTATGCCTTCCACTCTGTTAAACATTTAATTAATAACTTATCTCTAATTTAAATTGAAATGTGTCCTTGCATGTAATCATGGTTAGAGGACCTCGTGGAGGTAAACGATGTGGTGCTAGGGGAGGAGGTGTGACTCCTACAGTAGCATCCACTATAGAGGGGTCGAAACCCCAAAGAGAATAAAAAGTCATTGGGAAGAGCAGATTGTTGTGGGGGATGTGGTTGATTTGGTGAGATTCTTTTAGAGGATGTGAGAGGCCTTAATTAACTGAATAGATAGAAATTAGGCTAGGGTGCCTGTACCCAATGAGGGTTCACAACACACTCTAGTTGGGAGTGGTAGCATTCAGAGAGAACTCAAGAAGGTTAAGTTTCGCAAGTTCATGGGTGCCATGGATGGATCAACTACCGAGGCATGTCTGGAGAACATGGTGATGTGATTCGCACTTCGCGACTACACCTCCAACTTGAAACTCTGCATGGAGGTTTTTCAGTTGAAGGGGAGTGTTCTTATTTGGTGGATGAGGCTCCTACCCCAGGTAGACATGATCGTAGAAGACGTGTCATGGAAACTGTTAGAGAAGTTGTTCCAGGAGAGGTATTTATCAGATTAATTCATTGAGTGCCATCTCAATGAGTTCAATGCCTTACGAAAGGGTTGTCATACGGTGCTTGAGTATGAGGCCCGATACATGGAGTTTCTTAGGTATGCTAAATATATGAACATCGAGAAGCTAAAGGTAAAAAGGTTTGTGTTCGGCCTTAAATTCAACTTTCGTGCAAAGGTGAGAATGCTAATGCCTCATACATTGCATGATACAGTTCAAAATGCCCTCATAGATGAGGAAGATTTGAACAAAAAGGGTCAGGGTAGGACTCATGCAAGACCATTTGGACAAACGAAATTAGGTGTGCATCAACATGAGAAACCATCTAGACAGACATCAATATATCGAGATACATCGAGAGGATCCATGTTCATGACACCATGATCAATGAATCATCAGTATAGGAATACCTATAGAGGACCACAACATCAACAATAGCGTTGCTTGCAGTACCAACAGTTTAGGCATGTTCAATAGAACAGACTAGGAGATTAGGATGGTAGGCCAACAACTTCTACTTTGGGGACCAGGAGTACTAGACCGAACACTGGATGATGGAAATGTGGAGAGCCACATTACCAACGAGACTGCCCCATTGAGAAGGCTAGAGAAGCCAGATCAACATGACACACTACGATGGGAGATTTGGGAAAGGCCCACAGGATTCATGCAATGGTGAATAACTGTCAGGCCGACCACCAGTGCACTGTGGTCGAGACATTAGTTACTATCTCTGACCCAAATTTTAGTATTTTGATAGATCCAGGTGCTATAGAGAGATTTATTTATGGTGCAGGGATAAAAATAATTAAGGTAAAGGCAGTCTAGTAGGACCAATTTAGATACATAGAAATGGCTTCGGGTGCAAAACATAAGGTTGGAGGAAAGGTTGCAGCCTGTTCCATTAACTTGGGATATTTTGTAACCAATTTCAACCTATATGTCACGATATTACAATATTATGACATCACGATAGGTATGGACTGGTTGGAATCACATGATGCGATACTCAACTGTAAGACAAAATGATTGAGTTTGACTGATGATGAGGGACAAAGAAGAGTGATCATAGGAAGAAACCATGGAGTGCCCTTGAGGTTCATTTCTTCCCTATAGCTACAGAAGAGCTTGTGCAAAGGATGTAAGTTATATGCAATATTAGCGCTAAATAACGAGGGCGAGTGGGGAGGATTAGAAAACCTTTTGGAATTATGAAAGTTTGATGACATGTTTCTAGAAGAGTTACCATGTTTTCCGCCCGAAAGAGAAATGGAATTTACAATCGACTTAAAAAATAGAACTGAATCGATAGCAAGAGTGCCTTATCAGATGTAAACTCCTGAGTTACAAGAGTTGAAAATGAAACTAAGGGAGTTGTTGGACCTAGGACTTATACGTCCAAGTGTGTCACCTTGGGGTGTGCCTGTTATTTTCATAAGAAAGAAGGATGGGTCTTGGAGACTCTGTATTGACTACTGTTAATTAAACAAGGCAACGATCAAGAACCAATATCCATTGCTAGGAACAGATGATTTATTTGACCAAATGAAAGGCACAATAGTGTTTTCAAAGATTGAATTGATATCAGGATATCACCAGTTATGAATTAAAGAGGAATACATTCTTAAGACCACATTCAAGACGAGGTTTAGACATTAGGACTTTATCGTTTTACCATTTGGACTGACAAACACCCCAGGGGTATTCATGACATTGATGAATGGGGTGTTCTGCGAATACTTGGAAAAGTTTTTTCCAGTATTCATTGATGACATATTGATATATTCCTGCACGACGGAAGAATATGACAAACATTTAATCTTAGTACTACAATGTTTACGAGAAAACAAATTATACGGGAAACTGTCGAAATGCTCCTTCTACCAATCAAATATTCATTACTTAGGGCATGTTATATCCGACAAAGGAATTGTTGTGGATCCAAAAAATGTAGAGGCTATTATGGAATGGCATGCACCGACAAATGTACCAGAAGTACACAACTTTATGGGTTTATTACGATATCACCGATGGTGCATAAAAGGTTTTTCGAATATAGAAAATCCGATCATGGAATTCCAGAAGAAAAACAAGAAGTTTTTATGGAATGAGAATTGCACAGAATCATTTAAATGGATCAAGGGGATTTTGACGATATCACCGATACTAAAAGTCCTCGACATGGAAAGGAATTCTTGGTATGCACAAACACATCCAAGGAAGGCTTAGGAAGAGTCTTGATGCAAGATGGTCGAGTGATCACTCACATCTCAAGGAAATTAAGAAAGCATGAGGATAACTACACAGTGCTTGATTTGGAGTTATTGGCCATTGTGTATGCCTTGAGAGTGTGGAGACACTATCTTATAGGATGAAATTTTGAACTAGAAACAGATCATTGTGCATTGCAACACATATTTACGCAGAGTGAATTGAATGCGCAACAAAGGCGTTGTTTAGAATTGATTAGCAAGTACAATTTTGAGATTACTTACATAAAAGGAATAGTGAACAGAGTGGCAGATGTGTTGAATCGGAGACTGCACATATTCTCGGTGATACCTCTTCAAACAATTCTTCGAGAAAAGATTCTAACTATACATTTCGATGATGACTGGTATAAAGAGGTTAAGGAAAATATCAGACAAGACACCATGATGGTATGAAGGTTTGAAGGATATGCATTGGACAATGATGGATTGATGAGGTATAGTAACTAGATTTATGTACCTCCTAATGATGAATTAAGAAGTTTGATCTTAAGAGAAGATCATAGAGAAATGTACATGGCTCATCTAAGAGTCACTAAGATGAGGACACACCTTAAGACCTTATTATTTTGGAAAGAAATGAAGTCCTACATAGTTATTCATGTGGCGAGATGTTTAGAATGTTAACAAGTGAATGTCAAACATGGACATCCAGTAGGATTACTATAACCACACATTGTTCCGAAATCGAAATGGGAGGTCATTTCAATGGAATTTATTGTTGTATTTCCACTGACGGCAAGGAGGCAGGACTCGATTTTAGTGGTAGTTGACACTTTGATGAAGAGTGTGCATTTTATTCATGTACGTATGACGTATCAAGAACAAGACATAGCTAGTTTCTTTATCATCAATATTGTAATTTTACATGGTGTACCAAGAAGGATCATATTCGATCGAGGATCGGTGTTTACATGATGATTTTGGACTATTTTCCAAGAGGTCTAGGGAACACAACTTAACTTTAGTACAACATATTACCTTGACACTGATGGGAAAACAAAAATAATGAACCCAATTTTGGAAGATATGATGTGTTTGTATGTGATGGACCAACAGAAGGCTGGGAATAGTTCTTGCCACTGGTATATTTTGCGTACAACAACAACTATCAAAGTACCATTAAGATGGAACTGTTTGA